>JANLJB010001133.1:0-14541 GCA_026212285.1 Bursera cuneata | reverse complement strand
TTACAAAACCTTTAACTGGATCTCGGTTTGATTTTCTTAGGGAGAAATTGTTTGTAAACTAATAATAAGTAAGTTGCTGGATTGAGAAGTTATTGTATCAGTTTTTGAGTCAAGTTGCAGAATTGGTATAATTCCGAATGGTCCAGGTATCAGCTTCAGTCAAGTTGCAGAATTGATGCAATACAGATTTTCCTGTACAAGTTTGCAGCTGGTTGCAGTACTGACAAATAAGATGCAGATCAATTGTACAAGTTTCAGTTGGTTATCCCAGCTGAACTTGAGAGGGGCTGTTACTGTTATTGTTGTTAAGAAACTGATAACAGTAATTAGTTACGGTACAGTTAGTTTGTTAGGCTAAGTCCTGACTAACTGATATAAATACTCTGGAAGCTTGTAATTGATTACTTTTAATAAAAAACAAGAATTGATACAAAATTCTTATTCTCTCTGCATTCTAATACTTGGTTGCCAAATCTCCTTTTCTTAAGAAACTTACGTAATAAACTTACGGAATAGTTTTGGTTAGAGAGTGATTCTTCGTCAATTGTCCAATGTCTATCCAAGGATTCTTATATCCTCCATGACATCAAAGAAATAAATAGCTTAATGGTCATTACCATCTGAGAATTATGGAGCTTAAAAGCTCACTCACATTCATACTGGGAGGACAATTTAGCTGTGCTTGTGAATCTTAGTTGGGTTTTGATTCTTTCAAATGGTGGGATTCTAATCTTTCTTCTATCATTCACTATGATTGCATGGGTATGCCTAGGGTATAGCGTTGCGAAGTTTTATTGTAATTACTCTGTTGTTGTTCTATTCTAATGCATACTGCTTTCCCTTTATCTTAAAGTGAGATTTTCTGAGGGATAAGGCTCACCATGTCCCCCTGTCTAGGCATCACTTTCTTTTCCATTTAACAGCTGAGGTTTGCCAAAATATATATATATAAACAACCAATCCTAGATATAAATTATACAATAAAAACAGCAAATTTCATTTAAAATGTCATCCCTACCCTGTAAAGACAGAATGAAAGAATGCCAACCTAAAGAATTAATCTTCTAATTACTACATCCCACCTTCAAAATACACTTCAAAGTTCAAACTTCTTGGATTACTTTGGCAATGCTCCCTTCCAGCACTTCTGATGACATAGAAATAGAGTAGCCATGTTTTCTTCTCACAACAAATAGTTTCTTCCCTAATTTAGGATCTCCACTGTCCACACACACAAGAAGACTACAGATAACACAGTCAATATCAGGCTATACATTCAACTAAGGCGTACAATTCAGATTATCAACATCTCTCCTATTGCAAAATCATGTAAACTAAACAAGCATGATCACTATGAACCACTATACTACTCAAAATAAAAAATAAAAAAGAATACCCAGATGATAAATAACAAAGTGAAGTAATAAAGGTGAAATAAAATATGATAATTAAGCCATGCATGCACCTTTATTTCTGTCATCACCATTTTGTTGGGATTCTTGAGGTTCTTTTCTGGAACAAAAGGGTCTAAAAGGCGAGCAAGAATGAGAAAGCTTATGTGAATTATTAGACGACCAGAAGCTGTGAGATGTTATGCTGCCAATTCGAGCTTGAATATCCATTGGCATCCCAACAAAGATTCGAGATTGGAAGCTTTTCTTCTTTTTCTTTCTTTGATACCATATGCCTAACTCTTTAACTCTAACTCAAACATCCTTGGCTAACGACCAACGGTTTTCTTATCGCTTTGTGAAAATACTGGCCTCTAATTCTGCCACGTCATCTGTGAATTTGACACGTGGTTCATATCTAGTGCTTGCAATATCATTTGTTCTATGGACCCCCTGACCAGATTTCTTGACTTTTTTTTTAATAGCCTAACCACCTTTGCGGGTAAAACCCGAAACCCATTTGATACTCCGCTTTGCACCAATTTCTTTCTTTTTTTTAAATAAATAAATATTTTTTAAAATTTTGTTTAAGGTTTTCTTGATATTAATATGCCTGTTCACATTCTTAGCATGTTCAAAATCTTAAAATAATAAATATAAAATTACTACTAAAATATTTTATAAGATAATTCTTAACCTAACTACTAAAAATATGGAAGTGGCTATATAGATTTTCAACGTCTCTTATCATTTAATTATTTTTATATGTTCTGTAAATTATGTGAAATATATGACAATTATCCAATTCTTGTCATCCGCAAATCATACAAATAATTGTCAATTACTTTCAATGCCCCAATTATTATTCTACTTATCAAATACACTCACGGCCGTCAGATTATTCTTGTCATCACCGGGGAACTGCACACAAACTTTGCTTCGTCCATATCCACACCTGTCAGGGTGGGCAGCCTACGAGGCTCCAAAGAAGTTTGTTAGCATCTCGTGGAAGATCAGCACGCCACGTGGTACAATCTCGTCGTTCGTTAAAAGTCGAGGAAGGACGGTGGGCTCCAATTATCCACCCTAGGATAGGAAAGGTTTGATCTGGAGCGTCGGCTTTAGTAGTCATAGGAAACATGACGGATTGCAATTGGACCACTTTTTGTTTAAACAAATGCAACGGGCACATGAGAGATGGTATTGGTGGTCTGGTGGTGGTTCGAAAAACTAGTGGACAAGAGACACTCACACGTTCGCATCACAAATCTCTCCCTGGGACCCACTCTTGTTCGGCCTCTCGCGATTTCTCCCCCGATTTCTCAATACATCGGCGGCGCTATCAACGGCTGACAGACTCAATGGCTATCATGTCAGAATTTTCCTCATTTAATCATATTCATTTTCAATAAATTACTCTAAATGTAATATGCATTTTATTTATATCTAATTTTACAAATCTATATGAGAATTAATTTAAAGATAACTATTTTAACACTGATGAGCACATATTAAGAGATTTTTTTTAGATAAATAATTTCTAAATAGTATTTCTTAATACAATAACGTGAAAATTTTGGATTATAACAATAACATTTTCATATTTCAGGTTCAGCTTATAATATTAAATTATTTATTTTTAATGGAATAAGTTTATAATAATTAATAAATAAGATTTTTACTTAACAAGGTATAACGATGATCACACCTGAATAATATGTTTCCAATTTTAATGCGAATGGGTGGTCGTTGAAACTCGGCGTAGTAAATGTTGGCTAGCGGACGATTAATTCAAAAGGCCTGAGCTAACTCACCACACACAAACACGAGCTTGCGCGCCACAGACACAGAGCTCACCATTCTCTTCTCTTCTCTTCCATCCAAGTCTTTACTGTAACCGCTTTTTTCTCTCTCTCAAGAAGTCTATGGTTGAGAAGTAAACAGTAAAAAAATGAATTCCAACTCCTCCTCATCAACTCATCCTCCAGTTTCGCAATCGATGGCGACCACGTCGTCAGCGGCCGCAACCACAGCAACTGCCACAGATGGAGCTGGCAAGAAGGTCAGAAAACCCTACACCATCACCAAGTCTAGAGAGAGCTGGACTGAAGAAGAACACGACAAGTTCCTTGAAGCTCTTCAACTGTACGTTTCTATTGTTCATCTTCCTTTCCCATAGCTTTCACTTTCAATTGTTGAGTTTCTTGTCTCTTCACTAGTTTTGAACCTTGATTGGGGAATATTAGAGTAACTGAGCTCTAAACCAATCATGTATGGCGTATAATTAGAGGCGGTTGTGTTTGATGCAAATTTATTAGGTGAAATTGGTGTTAAGCAGAGAGTTGGTAGTTGCTGACTGCTTTCGATCTGCTTCTTAGTTCGTTAATTGTTTTTCTTTTGTTGTTTGATTGATAATTTTTGCTTTGCTTTTAGGTGGTTGCTACTTGTACTGTGAACTAATTGAAGCCTAAAGGCTTTTCTTTGAACTTTTAACGACAATGTTTTAATGGTTTCCTCAATCCTTTTTCCTTTGTTTCTTGTTGATCCATCCAGGTTTGATCGTGACTGGAAAAAGATTGAAGATTTTGTGGGTTCCAAAACTGTTATCCAGGTCCAAAGACAGCGATTCTTTTTTGTCTGTTATTTAGTTTCATATTTCTTTGCTGAAGGTTTTTCTTTTTCAGATTCGGAGTCATGCCCAGAAATACTTTTTGAAGGTCCAAAAGAACGGCACAATTGCCCACGTGCCTCCCCCTCGTCCTAAACGCAAGGCTGCTCATCCT
Organism: Bursera cuneata; assembly: GCA_026212285.1. NCBI lineage: Eukaryota > Viridiplantae > Streptophyta > Magnoliopsida > Sapindales > Burseraceae > Bursera > Bursera cuneata. The sequence goes on along the minus strand of JANLJB010001133.1, from coordinate 10,367 downwards.
TATCCACAAAAAGCATCAAAAAATGGTTTGGCTTTCTTGTGCATCATGATGATATACTCTTTTGAAGCATTTAGAGTATATATAGTTGACAAGCCTGATTTGCTCTTGTCTTCAATTCACAGTGTTGGCGCCCCTGCAAGCATCTATGCCTTATGCATCAGTAAATACCCTTGCACCTGGATATGCTCCCTGGGATGATGCTGCCATGCTGATAAATGCTACTTCAAGCAAAATGATGGCGTCACAAGATGAATTTAAGAACTTACATGGAGCTGAAGGCATGCTTACTTCTTTTTCTTTTGTTTTCTTAGTTTTGATATTAGTAGACTAGCTTTATTGAAGGGATCTTTCCAGCACTTATTATGGCATACCACGTTACTGATTCAGCTGATATTGGATCGAAGGGGGTATCAAGGATGGGCAACAGTGCCGTCACTGGCATTGGAATCTCAAGTAGAACACTCCTCAATTCAGAGATGTCAAATCGGGGAAAACAATTTCCTATCCTTCATGGTAATCATCTAGATAAAAACAATCATTTCCCAATTCACTTAACTAGACTAGCATTTAATGAAAACAGGTAGCTAACTTTGATTTTTGGTATGCTTTCAGCTATACCGGATTTTGCTGAAGTGTATAGCTTCATAGGTAGTGTCTTCGACCCAGACACCAAAGGCCATGTGCAAAAGCTGAAGGAAATGGATCCCATAAATTTTGAAACGGTGAGTTAATGATACTGTATTGTCAGTCTCTGTTATTTATACTACTTGTACATGACATAAGTTGCCCTTGCCTCTCTATTATGTGAAGATAACTTTATCTATAGTCTGATAAAGAAGAATGGGTGAAATGACTTAATGTATTGATGGTTAATGGCCAATATTCCTGAAAAAGTCTACAGCATAGCACCTTAGATGACTATACTAATTCATGATGAAAGTTTATATATTCTGTGGATGCATTTTACTTATCTTGGTTCAAATTAGAAGAATAGGATCTTTGTAATATTCTCATATGTCATGGAGAAGAATTTTTTAGATATTCTTTCTCTTCTCTGAAAACTTATGTTGATAATACAAGTTCCTGATTTATTGGTTGGTTTACAGATGTGGCTGGTCAAAATAATGTAACTGTATGAATACATATTAAAATTTAAAGAATTAAGTGAATTTTGCTGTTGTTAATAGTATATAGATATGATTTATGACTTTAGATGTCGGAACCTTCCTAATTGATTACATCCTCTAACAGATGAATGTCACTTGCTTTACCTTTTGACAAGTGGCTACCTAGTGAGGCTACTTTTACATGTAAAAGCAAATTAAGAAAAATATATTACAGATAGATTTCTAGTGTGGACTAGAATGGGAAAGTCTTTCCTGGTATCTCACAATATAATTCGATTATGACTTTCTTAGTTGTACATAGTAATTTTAGGTTTGGTTCGTGCTGATTCAACATGTAAATGAGTTACGCTGGTTTGTCTGTTTACAAAATAACAATATTCCTGCTAGATAACTGTCTTGTCAAACAAAATGGTAAATGGTAATCAAGGTGTAGGTATGGCTTTAATCTCCAGAGCCTCATATATTTACTTTCATTATCTCTATAGATATCAGATTCTGTGAAATGGTTGGTATAGGCTGCAAAGAATCTTCTCAAGATTTTATGATTATCCATCGGGGCATTCAATCTTTGTTCAGCTGAACATCTTGAATAATTCAAAACAAACTTTGGCACTCATGTGCCTGCTGCATTTTATATTATCCTCCAAAAATATGGTGTGTAATTCCCTTTATTTACCTGTGCAGGTTGTGTTATTGATGAAGAACCTCAGTGTTAACTTGTCTAGCCCTGATTTTGAACCAATTGTAAGTACTAAATGCTTTGATATTGTAATTATATTTCTCAATTACTTATATAGGTCTGGTTTTGCATAAACTAATGTTGTTCCTCTTGAAAGCAGCTGTGTGTTTTATTTTCAAGATTCATCTTCTTTCCAAATATAATGACAACTTGCAAAAGCCTGTGCTTTCAATATTTTGCTTATCTTTAGTTAGAAAATTCACATAGCCACCTAATTAATGCTTAAATATGTCGACTTGTTATGTTACTTCTTTTGGCTTTTTGAGGAATTTACATGCAATCTGTGATTGGCAATTGCAATCTATATGCTTGTGAGAGGTGTGATCCAACATTGTTTGTGCTGGTAATTTGGCTCTTCTAGTGGCCTAATTATCCTAGGATGTAGCTTTCATGTTAAGTAACATTTTTGCTCATTTAAGCAGGTTATAAAAGAAATCCTGAATTAGTTACTGGTTTTGAATGATAATTTTCTCCTTCCAGTTGTGGATTTAGATAAGAATCATATAACTTAACTGAGAAAAGTGCTTTTTGCCATATATGGATGTCTTGATTGCTAATGTGAATTGGTTCCTTCCTTTGTGGTTTAATCTGATTGCTACTTTCTGTCTTGAACATTTGTAGTGGCTTCAAAAGATTGTTCTGTAACTTTGCCTGGTTGATTTCCTTGGTTCAGAGAAAGGTCATGTCATCCTATGACACCAATACCAAATCAGTGGCGGTTGCTGCGGGGATTGTTGCCAACAATCGAACAAATGATATATCGTGTTGAACTATTACTATTTACAATTAGCTGACTAGTATTTTTTTTCTGTTACTTTCCTCCCTACCACATTTCTTTTGCCTATTACACCTCAACTCGTAATTTTCCCCTCCACCCTCCAATCTGTTTTCTTCACTAGCATCACTGATTATTATGGATTCAGAGTGTCTAAAGTGATGGTTCATGCGCCACTTACATGGAAGTTTACAAGTTTTGGGAAGTACCATTGTCACTGTAGGTAGGAGAGAATGCTGATATTGTGGAGAGTAAGCAGGTGTTGATTTTCTGGATCTATATATTGGTGTCCGCTTACCTCAGTGAGAATGATTATCGTTTCAACCAAACAAGTGTTTATATCTTGTCCGATTTCTTTGGTGGCTCTTCTTTAAGCGAACACCTTTCTCAGTAGATGGGTATATATATATATATGTGTGTGTTGTTAAAGCGGTTAATACAAGAATTTGGTTATATTGTATATTGTAATAAAGGAGTATGCTTGAGGCTTGTGAACTCCTCTACCTTTTCTTGGTCAGTTGATGGTTGGCTTAGCTGCCCCTTTCATATTTTCCTACCCTTCACCTTGGCACTGTTGGTAAGATTTAAGTTGTTAAAGTTCTATATTATAACATATCATTTATCCTCTCGATAGAATTAATTGAATTATGGTGCACTGACCCCATACAGTTTCTGTTTCATACAGTTCTACGAAATGTAAATTAGTTGAGGTGCGTTTGACAGTGCTTTCGTGAAAATGTTTGTGTAAAAGCATCTGTAAATGTTATCATCGTTCAGAAAGCACATAAAAAGTATTTTCTGGGAAGTACTCTTTTAAGTATTTTCTTTGAACCAGAGATGTTTCTATGTGTTCTAACCAAACATTAGAGGTTAGCCAGAAATTTTACTGTTGACTTGAAAAAGTTTTAATAATGTAAAAAGTATTCAAATTGCAATCAACATTACATAGGTAAAAGACCTTTGACTACGAACAGTATCAGTCCTGCTTGGGATGAGTATGAAGTGGTTATAATATAAATTTTGAACTGTGCAGTCATAATATATATTTTTCTTAAACTGAAGGCATCTAAATCCAAAATTAATTCGTTGCCAAATGCTAATACACTTAAATTTACTCCCAAAGTCTTAACTCATACATTACTATTGGCACATAAAGGAGACATCATCCCCATTAAATTTACCATGTTTTGATTTAGAGAAATTGAGCAATTATGCAAACTGTACTATCTGTGTTATTAATATTATAAAATAATATTAAATCTCTTTTCAATTTTATTTTAATACTAACAATTCTACTTGTTATCAAGGTTATATTATGCGTTATTCATTTTGTGGGTTTCACTAAATTTGTGATTTTTGAGAATTGCATTATAGAAGTTAAATCCGTTGAGTTTCTCTTCTCGCGGTCAGAGAAGTTACACCTTTTTTTTTAATCAATAGAATTATATATATATATATATTCATCGATCAGGTTCGTGTAATTACTGCTTACCTCCAGCACCCTCTTAAGTCTCTCTCATCTTCGGTGCTACTTTTTCAATTGGCAATTGAGTTTCAGGTACTTTTATCTTTACGAAACTTGTTATTATATTCATCTCAATTGTTTGATTCATCCAGATCTCATCTCTGTTTCATAATATCAAAAAATTCGCATTCTTCTTGAGTCCAATCTAAAACAATTAAAATGCTACAACACCAAATTGTTCAATCACCAGCTAGGTTAGGCCTTACAAACCCTAATTCTCCTTCTCTGCAAAACCCTACCCCTCCCAAATTCCCCTCCAGCTCCTCCTCCTCTCACCACCTTCACCATCACTCAGCCGCCTCCGCCTCCGCCACCTCTGCTTCTACCACAACCTCAACTACCACCACCACCTGCACCTCCTCCACCCTTCTCTCTCTTCTCCCTCCTCTCCCCAGAGCCCAATCTCTTCTACTTCAAATGGCTTCCTTGGCCTCCAAACTCTTCGACGTCTCTCCTAACCGTGCCCTTTGGATCTCCACGTTTCGTGGTTCCCTTCCTACGTTTTTGTCCTCACAGGTTCAGTCACAACCTCCGCCGCCGCTTGAGTCTTCGCCTTCTACCACTAAGGAAATCATTTCCTGTTTTACGGCGCTTCAGACTCAGCTTTTTGAAGCCGTCGCTGAGCTTCAAGAAATTCTTGACCTCCAAGATGGTAAGCAAAAAATTGCTCGTGAAGTAAAGTCTAAGGATTCTGCGATTCTTGCTTTCGCTAATATGATTAAGGAGGCGGAGAGGGTTCTTGATATTCTTGTGGATGATTACTCCGATTATAGACGTCCCAAAAGGGTGAAATTTGAGGATGGCGATGGCGATGGCGATTGTGATGAAGATGACGAGGATTCCTGTACGACTACTGTTGCATCTCGGTTGAATTTATCGGATATTCTGTCGTATGCTCATCGGATTAGTTACACGACATTTGCGCCGCCGGAATTTGGTGCCGGGCAGGCTCCTCTTCGTGGGGCACTGCCACCTGCTCCTCAAGAGGAGCAAATGCGCGCTTCCCAGTTGTATAATTTTGCTGATCTGGATGTAGGTTTGTCTAAGACTGTTGAAGCTAAGGAGAAGACAATTGAAGCTATCATTGAGCCTCCACCTTCACAGGTTGTGGATGCCAATCCACTTAACAATTTGGCTGCCATTCAGGGCTTGCTTCCTCCAAATATCACGGTTCCATCAGGATGGAAACCGGGTATGCCTGTGGAGTTGCCAAAAGATTTTCCACTCGTGCCACCGCCTGGATGGAAACCTGGGGATGCAATACCATTGGATGCCATTACTGTGCCTAGAATTGAGGAACAACAGATGCGGCCTGTTCCTCCTCCGGGATTACATAAACCACCTGAGCCGATACAAGTTCGGCATGTTGAGTTGGATATTCTGGATCAAGATGATGACAGTAGTGATTATAGTAGTGAAGAGGGAAGCTCTGAAGATGATAGTTGAAAGGATGATGGAATTATTGATGGGTTCTACTCCTCAGGTTAAGTATATTAACTTAACACTTTATGCTTTCTGAACAAAATAAATTTTTTAATTTGCATGTGCTGCTTCTTTCTAGTGCAGCGGGTTAATGATTTTTCAATTTTGATTGCCCTTTTTTAACTATGTGAATTTCTTTTGTTTGATGTCGTTGTGCATTACATGGGATTGCAAATTTTTACTTTTTAACTATGTGAATTTCTTTTGTTTGACGTCATTGTGCATTACATGGGATTGCAAATTTTTACTTGCATTCATAAAAGAAGATGATAAATATAGGTTTATTATTTAAAATTTGCTTGACTCTGGATGCGTAAACTTTTGAGCTATTTTTGTTGGTGGGAGGAAGTTGGCATAACTGTCAGACACAACATTGTTCCTTTTAATGAAAAGTTGCTTAAAAGTCATAGGTACTAAGGTCAGTGAGAATGATGTCATATGGTTATGTTTCATTAGTACATAATTCTAGATATATATACAGTAATTCTTTTGAAGTGTAAGCTTATGGAATTTGAAACTAGACAGGGATTATCTATTTCATCTCATGGAAATCAGTTTAGCTCCTGAAACATTTGGATGTGGATGTAGGGGCAGAAGAGTACACTGTTGATCAGGACTAAATGAAAATGCCAAGAAATTTCTGGGCTTGAGAAGAACTACAAATTTGAGTGTTCAATGATTCTGTCCAAGTAAACAAGATGATGATTGATAATTCTTCATTACAAATGCATTCAAATGTAGTGGGATGTAATGTTTGAAATGGCATTAGTTTTGTGAGTTTGAGCAATAACTTGTTGAGTTGCTCCAAGCAGGAATTTCTTTATTGGATTGGTAATATATACTTTGTGACTGCTTAGATCTCATACTTTGCGCCTCTGATCCTAATTCTGTGAGGAATGCTTGAAGAGTGACATTTTTTATTGTATTAAAGCATGATAGATGACATAGTTGATTCTTTTGTGTGTCTTGTGTCCATGTATGAACGTTAAACTGAGGGTGGTTAGGTGTTGAACTGGGATGGATCTTTTATTTTCTATGGTTTATGCCAAAAAAGAGCCGATCAACATACTGTTTTGAGCTGAAAATTGCCTATTCCGCTCGTCTATCACAACAGGAAAGCACGTATGAGAGCTAAAGCAGCGGGGGACTAAAACACACGACTTTGGATCTATAAGCGGCTCCCACATCGTAGGGAATGCAGAATAGAGTAGTGCTGTATGATACAGGAACTCAAGCTGCCCAAGGCAGTTTCAGGAAACAGAAATCGACCTCCAAACTCGAACAACATCAAGCTTTGTCCAAAACATTTCAGCAAAATTGGGTTAGCCTTGGGGAGTTTAAATCCAAGAAGAATTTTTTTGGTTTTCTTTGTACCTAAAATTTCCCAAACTATTAGTTAAGAGTTGTGAGATTATTATATTATTTGTCATATCATTCCATTATCCCATTATTTTTATAATAGAATGAGATTTGAAATAATTTTTAATAATAGTATTTTAAAAAATAATTCATATATTCTTCTAAAAATTAATTTCAAAATTTCATCCAGTTCTGTCAAGTGATATTACTACACATCATCTTATTAATTAAGATAATTCCACATTATTATCACATTATTATTTTTAATGTGATTTACCCCTATTATTATTATTATTTTTAAAATGTTAATGGTACATTTAGAAGGATTAACCTTGAATGTAACTTGCAGTAAGACAATTAAAAGTTATGAGAAATTTTAAAAATAGCCAAAATAAAGAGGATGATTTGAAACATTTCTTGTCAATTTTTGTTGTCAATAATTAAAGATGGACAAGTTGAGAGCTCAAAAAGAGTTTTTAAAGTTTAGAAAATATATATATAAAAGAATTATGATTAATAGTATTTAATTTTTTTAAATATAATTAATTTTGAAATTGTTCTTTTAAATTTGGTTGGTTTTTCATAATTTCACTAAAAGGTAACCCAAAACTCTGAAAGAAAGAAAAAGTACATTCTAATTTGGACAAGTTAAACTGAATTTAAGTTTAAGTAACATTTAGCATTTTTTTCACGGAGAATTTTTTTGACGCCCCATATAGATTTTAAGAAAACAATAGTGGCAATTTTACCCAATTAATACTTACTTCCCAAATTTTCAAATTTTTAACAGATGATATGACAGATTTTTTTAAATTGACAAAATTCCGTTCTTACCCTACTTACTTTTCACCATCTCTCTTTCTCATCTCTTCCCGACCCGTTTTACTTCTTCTTCTCCATCTTCTTCTTTTAATTTTCTTTACCGAAAGCCACCTCATCTTCTTCTTTCAAAAACCATAAGCAGAAATTCTAAAATTTCCTTTTTCATTTCTTCTCTGAAAATTCAATGAGACTGATTTTAGACCTTTTGATTAATTCTGTATCTGAATTAAATTGTATAATTAATTGTACAAGTGAACCAGGAGCAGTTTCATTGCATCATCCTGGAGGTAATTAAAACTACCAAAAACGAAAAAGAGAAAAAAAAAAACTTCTGAATACTACCATAAGAAAAAAAAAACTTTTGAATACTACCATCCTTTTCTTGATTAAATCTTGATCTTGGATTTTGATGGAGGTTTGGCTGAAGTTACATGAAGATGGTGGTCAGATGTAGTTGATCTCTCAGCCTTCTGGGTGCCTTTGGACTGAGATTTCTTCCTTCTCTTCATCCCAACGAAGAAAGTCTTCTTTTTTCTTTCTCGTTTATCGTCTCTAGCTTCGGTTTCCATTGGCGTGACAAGAACTAGCTGCATGTAATCCTTCTGTAACTGAGCAGTAGTGCAAACCTTACTCTTTGATTTACTCAAACTCTCCACATCATCCTCCTCTTTGATCGTCCCTTCCTCCATCAATTGCGATATAAACTCATCGGACATGCGTATCCTCGGACACGTAGATGTACTTTTTTGAATATCAAAAGGTTGGAAGTTCGCTGTCTTCTTCAGAAACGCTGTTCTTGATCTCTTGACGACGATTGGGATTGCGGAGATGCAAAAGAAGCTATGGTGACGAATGACAGGACTGACTGGAAGAAATGTTTTGGTAGTAGAAAATACTTGTGGCCAAGCTGAAGCTGGTCGTTTTCGGAAAGAGCTGGGATATTCTAATCTATGTAATTGAACCGAAAGCCATTGTATTTTCAGTGAAGAAATGAAAAATGAAATTTTAGAATTTCTTACGGTTTTTGAAAGAAGAAGATGGAGGTGGCTTTCAGTGAAGAAAATAAAAGAGGAAAATGGAGAAGAAGTGAAATGGGTCTGGAAGAGATTGAGAAGTTAGAGATGGTGAAAAGTAAGGAGCATGAAAACGGGATTTTGTCAATTTAAAAAAATCTGTCGTATCGTTTATTAAAAAATAATTTGTCTAATCGAAGTTGAAACAAGTGTAACTAAAAAAAAAAAAAAGAGTAATGAAGCTCAAATTATTGAATTACTCTAAGTTGAGAGTATAATCCAAATCTAGTAATCCAGCTCTCGTTGCATTGGATTTAATAGTATCAAATAAATAATATTACATATACAACTTATTTATATAATTAGCTCTATACAATATGAATTGATAAAATATAATTAGATACATACAAAATAAAAATGAATTAAGAAAGTTAAACTAGATGATATGATAATTATCATCCAATAAGATTTTGTTAACTAAGGTTGTATAAATATGTTGTAGGTGTATAATGATTCGATCTAAATTGAGAAAAATAATTTTAATTAAAATTTAGTTGAATATAAAATAATCAAATTTAGGATGGTATGTTGAAAAATAGCTAAACTCTTTTTTTTTTTTTTGTTTATTGTCTAGTTCATCAATAGGTTAAACTATTGGCTGGTAAGGGCCCTTACAGGTTAATTAATTGGTTAGATGATATAAAAAAAAATTAAACTTGCTATTTTTTAAGAGTAATGCTATGAATATAAAGTCTGTATTATAACTTTGTATTCCAACTGATGTAGTATCATATGATTGGTAAGTGAATATATAAAAATCAAAACAATAAATACTGATTAATTTATCTTACCACTCATGTGATATCACATTATAATTAGAATACAAACTTTGTACCTATAACACTATTATTTTTAAAGTAATTCATTAATTTAGTTTTGTCTTATTATTTTCTTATTAAAATCATAACCTTACTTTGAACTTGTTAGATTTAATATACTAAGATTATCAATGTTGATGCTAGAATCTAACACCAATAGTTATAACACATGTGTCCTGGAATAAAAAATTATTAGGCCATAAGAGATGAGTATCATAATTGTTAGGAAGCGTACTATCAAGGGGCAGCTTTAGACACAATGGATGTCTCTTCATAAGCTATTTGGGGTTGCAAGAAGAGAGAATAGTTCGGAGGGCTAGATTTTTCACTAATGTTAATGTTCACCATTCAACATTTAAGTCAGTTGTTGGTTACTTTTGGTGAAAGGAGATTTATGAGTCTTTTTAGAGTGCTTATGTTCCAAAGTTTTTTTTTTGTATGGCCATGCTTCCCTCCATTTATAGGAAATGTCTCCCCTTGTCACTTTGATCTTGGTCATTCCCTAATGAACAAGTGGTGCATTCTCATGAATTTGACGGTCTTTTCCTAGGCTTTGGGTGGAGTGAGCACTACAATGTACTAAACAATAGATGCCTACCATGTGGAAGGTTCACTTTTGAGCTCATTTTTTAGGTGTTGTTGATCAC
>JANLJB010001132.1:0-21016 GCA_026212285.1 Bursera cuneata | reverse complement strand
CTTTGGCTCCCCTTGGAGATATTCATTCATTGCTTGAGGTCAATGTTTCATACAATCTCTTCACAGGGCCAGTACCAAAGTCATTGATTAAGTTGCTAGACTCATCTCCATCATCTTTTCTGGGAAATCCCGATCTTTGTGTCAATTGTCCTTTATCTGGAAACCTATCTTGTGCCGGAAACAGCAACCTCAAGCCTTGTGATCATCACTCGAGCAGTCAAAGAGGCATCAGTAAAGCTAAAATTGTTTTAATAGTCCTTGGAGCCTCTCTGTTTTTTGTTTTTCTGCTTCTCGGACTGGTTTGTTTGTTTCTTTTCAGAAGGCCAAAGCAGGAAGTTAATATCTCTACCGAAGAAAGCTCCCTACTCAACGAAGTGATGANAGGCTACCGAAAATCTGAATGAGAGATACATTATTGGGAAAGGAGGTCAAGGAATTGTTTACAAGGCCACATTGAATCCAAACAAAGTTTTTGCAGTTAAGAAGATTTCATTTGGAGAGCAGAACAGAAGAAACTTGAGTATGATTAGAGAAATTCAAACTATTGCGATAGTTAGGCACCGAAATCTGGTAAGGTATGAAGACTCTTGGTTAAAGGAGGACTATGGTTTAATCTTGTACAGGTACATGGAAAATGGGAGTCTTCATGATGTTCTGCATGCAATTAATCGTCAGCAAACTTTGGAATGGCATGTTCGCTACAAGATAGCAATTGGAACTGCTCATGGATTGGAATATCTCCATTATGACTGTGATCCNCTATAGTGCACCGAGACATCAAACCACAAAATATTCTTTTAGACTCTGAGATGGAGCCTCATATATCTGATTTTGGTATTGCAAAACTGCTAGATGAGTCCCATTCTTCAACACCATCTATCTCAATTGCAGGGACAATTGGTTATATCCCACCAGGTAATTCTTCTACAATTTTACAGTTATATACGTATTCCATTCAAAATTTTAACATCATTATTTTGATGGCCCTTGGCAGAAAATGCATTTACAANCTAGAAAAAGCAAGGAGTCTGATGTGTATAGCTATGGCGTTGTTTTACTTGAACTAATAACAAGAAAGAAGGCAGTGGATCCATCATTTATGGAGAAAACAGATATTGTAGGATGGGTTAGGTCTGTATGGAGAAACAACGTGGACATCGATGATTTTGTTGATTTTAGCCTCGTGAAGGAGTTTGGGGATTCAAATATCAGAGAACAAGTAATTGATGTGCTTCGTTTGGCTTTGAGATGTACAGAGAAGGAGCCAAGCAATAGACCGACTATGAGAAGTGTTGTCAAACAATTAGTGGATGCAAATTCTCCGAAGAAAACTTACACCTAGATCTTTTGAGTTTCTAACTTGTTTCCTTTGTGTTATTCCATCCTAGTTTGATATTGCTTTGTTTTTTTTCCGTTAGTCCCCTCCCGTCTTATTTTCTTCTCCCTCTCTTTTACAGTTCAGAGACAAACATACATTCTAGTGCATGTGCTAATGTTACACATTGTCAAATCATAGATTCAGCTGTATCANTGATAGAAAGAGCTCTTTGTCAATATGTATATTGCTAATGTTTTTGCTGGGTGGAATTGTGAACTTGCTGCACAAAAGTTTGATAGATAAGTGGAGAAATTATTTCTCAAAATGGAATAGTTCAATCAAAGTAAACTTGTCATGCTTTCAATTTAAGTTGACATAAGTTCATATACTTTATCAGTTCTTTTAATGCTCAGGTTAAATCTATTTCTGGTTTATGAGTTTATGATGATTGTGTTTATGCTGCTATTTCTTTAAGGAACTCTTCAAAAAATGTATGAGATCCTGTCAAGTTTCTTTAGTGACCATACAAAGATTGATCCAGGTGTGGTTGTGTAAATTAAGACTCTTCAGTTAATTTGAAGGGATTTTGAAATGGTATACAACAAGATGAAATATCACTTAAAAAAAAAAAACAGAAGTGGTGTTCTTTAGGACACACAAAATGAGGGAAATGCCAATCCTGACAGTGAAGACATGGTTTCTGAGTTTCTATTTGACAGACTTCAAAAGGAGGTAATAAATCTAAGTTTTTTTGAGGCTAAAGACAGTAGTTTTATGCCAAAGATCAAGAAATTAATTTAGATGCTTATAAAGAAAGTTGATTCACAGACAAACTATGGAAGTTGAATCCAAGAAAGTTAAAGAGAGAAGCAGCAGCCAGAGAAAAGGAAGCTAAATCGATGAAACAAGATGAAAACAAAAAGATCAGAAACACAGAGTCCTCTGCAAAGCAAGGTAACCAAAGCATCTTGATGATTACTTGGCTTGGAGAAGTTGAAGGCTTCAGAAATTTGCCTGATTCATTATCCTTATTCAATCATGTCTTATGATTTTTTATTGATGTAAAGATGGAATGTTTACTGATGATAGATTGTTGAAATAAGATATGAGAAAATGAAAATTGTGGGAGAGGGAAGCTTGACATTGTAACTTACTAGGAATGGTCGAGTACTTCTTTTCAATGCTTGACTAATGCAATATTAACTATGATTTCTGTATATAAGCCCAAACTACAATTACCAGTTAAAAAAAAAAAAAAAAAAGTGGCTTTATCTACAATAAAAACAAATATATGCCAGCAACACACACTTGCAAGGAATGGAACGTTTTACGGATGATAGATTGTTGGAATAAGATATGATAAAATTAAAATTGTGGCAGAGGGAAGCTTGACATTGTAACTTACTAGGAATGGTCGAGTACTTCTTTTCAATGTTTTGACTAACGCAATATTAACTATGATTTCTCTATGGTTTGTATATAAGCCCAAACTACAATTAGCAGTTTAAAAAAAAAAATTGTGGCTTTTAACTACAATAAAAACAAATATATGCCAGCAACACAGACTTGCAAGGAAGCAATCTCAAATTTTTAGAAGATATTTGGAGGAACTTGAGCACAAATTAGGAAGAAAAATCTTGTTTTGATAACCAACGTGCCTTGCATTTGAATATTGCGATGAATTTGATATTTTATTCCAGAACCAAACACATTGTTGTGATCAATATCACTTCATTTGTCAAGTATTGGAAGAATGTAATATGGATATATGCAAAAGATTCATACCAAAGAGAAGCTAGTAGATGTTTTAACAAAGGCTCTTATAAATTCCATGGATTGCTTATAAATACCAATTGATTCTTTACTCAAAGGCATTCTAATCCTAGACACCAAGTAATGAAGTTTACAGCTTAGCAATGCAAGTGAAATAACGATTTTCCCACCCAAGCTCAGCCTATAAATAGGGCATCCCAACGCATTTAGGAGGATCTTGTGGGTTGTTCAAAAAGGTTCAAGCATTCTAGAAAGAGGAAGTAGCTCGATAGGGAGAAGAGAAGCTCCATATATAGATTAAGAAGTTGATAAAACTCCCTTAGATTCTAGTACATCAACATTTATTTAATTAATAAAGCTTGGAAGTCTATTCATTCAATTAAAGGGAAGGTAATGCAAATAATATTTGATTAGTAAAATGTAAACAAATAACATTTTAATTGTTAGTTCTGTAATAATAACAAAAACAAAAAATGTTGCATAAATTCAATAAGTGCCATCCTTGGTTGTTATATGCTCATAATTCTTCTCAATCGGAGATGAAAAGTCTTTCAGCTCCAATGATACATGCTTGCGTTAGAAGCCAGAAACACGTTCCCAAACACAAGCACTTATCATCCAACCCTGTTGTAATTTAAAGAATAAAAATTAGTGATAATAGATCCCTATATATATTCATTAATTTGACTGAAAAAGGAGAAATTAAAGTTAGAAATTATTACTTTCACATATTTTAAGTTGTAGTTTCTCAACATCAAACTCAGTAAGATTCCTTTTAATTGATTGGTTTGTGGTTGGATTGAAGTCTTCCCGATCTTGCTTCAAATAAAAGTTTAATGTGATTGTATTTGTCCTGACTGAAGTAGCACTCATGAGGCAAATAAAGTAGCTACACATGCTCTGAGTTCTCATTAAATGAAATTGAAGGAATAACAGGAGGAGCTTTTCTGTCATTAGTTCTAACGAGCCATTGAAGCTTATGAGTGCCCATGATGCCATTGCTACAGAGAAGACGCAGATGCTTGTGTACAACAAAAACAGAGCACAAAACGAACCCCACCAACTTATTTGTATACAAATGTTGAGGCCTTTCTATACTTATTGAAGGACCCTTTCTTTGATGTTTGACCCATTTTGGAATATCACCTCCAGGAAAAATGGCCATACTGAATTCCCTTGGATTTGTCACCTGTACCCAAACTTAAAATAAAAACAATGCCACATAATTCTGTAATGATTTACATATACAAGGGAAGGGAGAAAAAGAGAGAGAGTCTCACTAACCTTGAGGAAAGCTTTACGCACTAATGAGATCAAATTGGAGTCACCAACCAATTTCAAGCAGTTTACACAAAAAATGTTCAAAAGCTCGGATTTGCATGATTCAAATGCATTTGATAATGTTTCAAGTGAAGCACAATTGTTTGCATCAATAATAGATTTTATGAATAACAAGTTCACTGCTGAACTCCCACCTAGCCTTTGCTTTGGAAGGCAATTAACAATTTTGAAATGGGTCTCAATCAGTTTTATGGTCGCATTCCTTTTAAAGTCCGGAGCTGTTTGACTCTCGGTAGACTTATCCTCAAACGAAATAGCCTTGCAGGGGTTCTCCTTGAATTTGCCAAAAAAAAACCTTTATCACCTGGACATCAGCAGAAATAACGTTACAGGAGCAATTCCACCAAGCTTGGGGAACTGTATTAATGTCACTTCTATTAATTTTTCCTGGAACCAGCTTACAGGTTCTATACCTCTTGAGCTAGGAAATCTTTTAATTCTTGTCGAATTGCATCTGTCACACAACGTTTTGATAGGATCATTGCCATCTCAATTATCAGATTGTAAAAAACTAAATTTTTTTTGATGTGGGATTCAATTTATTTAATGGTTCAGTTCCATCAAGCATGTCAACCTGGAAAAGACTATCCACTTTGATTTTGGTGGAAAATCAGTTTTATGGGGGCATTCCAACATTCTTTTCAGAATTTGAAAATCTTAAAGACCTAGAAATAGGTGGTAATCCATTGGGAGGTGAGATACCCTCATCAATTGGATCATTGCAGAGTCTGCAATATATGCTGAATCTCAGTAACCACGGAATGACTGGTCAAATTCCTTCAGAACTGGGGAAGCTGATCCATCTCGAACAATAGGATATTTCCAGCAATAATTTGACACGGACACTGGCTCCCCTTGGGAATATCCAATCATTGGTGGAGGTCAATGTTTCTAACAATCTCTTCACGGGGCCAGTACCAAAATCAATGATTAAGTTGCTATAGTCATCTGCATCATCTTTCTTGGGAAATCCCAATGTTTGTGTCAATTGTCCTTCACCTGGTAACTTAACTTGTGTTAGAAAATAACCTCAGGCTGGTGATCGTCGCTCTAGCCGTCAAAGAGTCCTTAAAGCTAAAATTGTATTAGATGTCCTTGGAGCCTCTCTGTTTCTTACTTTTCTGCTTTTCAGATTGGTTTGTTTGTTTCTGTTATGTGGAAGGCCAAAGCAGGAAGTTAAGATCTCCGCTGAAGAAAGTTCCCTACTCAATAGAGTTGATAGAGTCTAACCTAAATCCTCACTTGAAGAAATCAAGTCAGAGATTCACGGCTCTGACAATTTTTTTTTTTTTTTTTGGATTAGATTTTATAATTTGCTTTTATTTAGTATTTTATTTTCTTATTTTTTAGTTGACTATTATAAAAATAAAAGGAATATGAAAATATAGTTGTTGAATCAATAATAGTTCTACTCTTATTAGGCTCTTATTAGGAATAAAAGATCTCTATATAGGTCTATAAATATAGGGATTAAGAATTATATATAGTTATAAGAGAGATGTTAGATATACGGCATACACACTCTTATAGTGTTTTTAGAAGAGATTTAAAAGAGATTTAGATCTACACTATTAGAGCAGGTTACTCGATTATATTAGGCATCGAGTATAATACCTTCAGGTTAAATAATAGTCAGTATTAGGCATCGGGTATAATACTTTCAGGCTGAATGATAGTCGGCATTGAGCTATACTTTAGATACTATTATGTTAGGTATCGGGTATGAGAAAACTGATTTAAACTCAAGTGGGGTGGGGGTTAAAAAATTGTATTCAATGCGGAATTAAAGTTAATCTAATTATCAAAAATACATTTAAGATAGTTAGCACAAAATGGGCAAGATAAAAAACACATTACCAGTTCTGTAACATCCAAACAACAATATTATGAGAAAAATAAACATCACATGAAGCAAGTTAAATAATCCAATCATCAACAAAAAGCAACAAGGTAAATAGCGCAAAGATTTGTTGACGAAGGGAAACGTCTTCATGAGGAAAAACCCTCCGAGTTATAGGCCGCTATCGAAAACCAATTCGCTATGAAAAAAGTAGCTACAATCAAGGGTTCAATCTCAAACAAAACCTTTGAAAACTCTGACCCACTATTATACAATCCCAAGAACTCTTAAGATAGCTCCAATTTAGCACCTCCCTCTGAATTTCTTCTCACAAGAACTACATCTTCAACTTATTAGAACTCCACACCAAGACCATACCCTAAAGCACCTTGATGAATGGATTTAACATTCTAGAGCCTCTAGATCAAGTTTTTGTTTGGTTGATGTGTAAGATTTATGGGTACACTCAGTTCACATAGCTCAAAACCCACTCAATTATAGCTCATAGTGGTCAACAAAAGGAACCACTCATACCCTATAACAATATCTCAATCAAGTTGATGGAATGGTGAAAAACAAATGAAAATCAGATGAAATACTATAATAAGATCTGAACCAAAGATTTCTTAAGCTCAATTACTTTAATTAGCTAAGACCCACTAACAAGTGCAGCTCATAGTCACTTCACGAAGAACACGACACATCTAGAATCATACTCTCTCAGCTCAAAGAAACTGAATAGTGTTTAATTAATGAAGAAGTGTTGAAATACACAGGAATGAAGGAACTAGATCTAAGATTTTCGAAGAACAATAACACCCACAAACAAATACCCATTCAAGAATGGTCCACAGTGTCACCAAAGAAAAATCACTCAAACCCATTTTTGATTTGATGAATCAAAATTGGAAGGACATTGCAAAATGGATTAGAATCAAAGCTATAATAAGATCTGGATCTATAATATCCTAAGCTCAAAAACTTTCTCTAGCTGAAACCCACTCCTGTTTAATTTATAAACAAAACCCATGAAGAACAACACTCACCTATCCTGATAATCTTTCAATTCTAAGTAAATAAAATGGTGTTTAATAGATGATTAAGAGAAGAATCATAAGAGTAAAACCTAAATTTGGAATTTTCTGAGCTCAACAACACTCAATAATCATTCAACAATTTTGAAGATTGTGTTTGGGTAATATTTTCCAGAAAATGAGTGTATAAATCTAGAGAATAGATCAAGATTTATGATGGAATCAAGTGTATAAGCTCAAGGAAGTAAACTCTTACCTCTTCTCTAAGATCTCCTAAAAATACCCACAAAGAAATTTGATCTTGAAATAATGGTGGAGAGAGATATTTTAAAAAATGAAAACAGTGGCTTTATATAGTGTAAGGTTCTGCCATGTTTCATTCAAGCACTAGATGGGCGAGATTTTACGGTAGCTAAACTAAATCTGTAGTATCTCGGATTTCCAGAAACAGTGATTCAGGGGTGTTAGTGAAAGATTTCAAAGATAGAAATCGTGATATGACGTAATTGTGACGTATACGGGGTGACACGAAAGTGTTGACGTTGTGTATATGAGTGTTTAGGGGTTTTCAGGAGTTTTTGGGTAATGTGGACTAAAATGTAATTTTTCCAAGTTCATGGATTTTTCGTCTTTAGTGCCAATTTTATGGATTTTGAGAGCCACGTCAGTGGAATATAGACGAAAATGAGTTTATATTGAGATTCCGAGGTTTCGGGATGAATTCGCGAAATTTGGAAATATTTGAAAAATTACAGAAAACCCCCTGGACCCCAAAGTCTATATAAACCGCAAAGGAGGCCAGCAGTTGTAAGAAATTACAGAAATACCCCCAATCGCTGGAGAAGACGCGCTCACTGCCGTCTCCGGTGACGCTTCGCATTCCCAGCGAGTTAGCCGCCACGGCCGGTGGCGATGGAACCGTCTCGATCGCCTGAGCACGGTGGTGGTGGCCGTTTCCCCGTCTGATGCCGAAAACATCGTAGATCAGGCCGGACATCACCTCCTGCGTCAACGGCCACCAGTCGATTCCGGCGTCGCCAGCCCCCCACATCGGTGGCGACGGCTTCGTCTCGGCCAGACGATCCCGGCCATGGTCTCCGATCGGCCGTCCGACGCCTGGATCATCGGCAACGAGCCCCGACAGGTGACACCTCGCCTTCACCGATCTACTACCTCCGGCCACTGGTTGTTGTCGTCGATGGTCGGGACAAGTCCCCCTCATCGAGACGATCACGGTGGTGATCTCCGTTCGTCGTTCCCGACCGTCGATCGTGTTTTTCGGTGAGAAACCGTGAATCACGGTTGAGGTGACAAATTACAGTCGGCCCCCTCACCGTGTGGAGTTGGCAGATACACCCCCTGGCACCCCCCTTGGGTTTTGGATGTTGGCAGTTCACCCCCTGCCATGTGTGACGACGTAAGGACCCCCGATGGTTTTCAGGTTAGCGATATCACCCCCGTTTGATTGTTTATGTGTATGGTTATGGATTTACGGTAACACCCCCGATGGGTAGAATATCGTTTTAACCCCTAGTTCCCGGTTTTGCATGATTGGACCCTGCGACTCTGAGGACTCATCCGGAATCATCGAAACGTATGGATTTACGATACGGATGAAGGATAGAGAGAGAATGAGGTTCGGGAGTTATGGTTCGGATATCGAGGTAGGGATTTCTGACGATACTTTTCTGTAATGTTTTAACATGCATGTAGACTTATTTTATGGTTGTGGCTTAGGGAATAGAGACTGTGTGTGACGAACGAATAGGTACAGTAGATGATTAGATAGATCGGGACGTTACGAATGTATATGTGGTTCTACGGAAATACCCGGTAAGGTGGGAAATCGTGTGGACGCCTATGATTGTGTCACCGGATGGTGTACGTGAAAGGATTAAGGATGAGGGATATCTCATATGACATTACGTGAGGTTACGACTAGAGTTTAGGGATACGTAGGTGTCGATAGGGTATGGAACGGACGATACGCGGGTGATACGTGTATGTCCGCGGGTTACGAAACGGATGAGACGGATAGTGAGAAGTTCGGATATATGGAATGTGAGGCTTAGTACATGGGTGTACATGTGTTATGAGATGTACATGCCATGGGAACATGGTACACGCGTATGGTGGGACGGGTGAGACACGAGGGGTGTCTGAGAACGTGTCCGTGGGACTTATGGGACACAGGTAGTTTGTGAATATATGTCATGGAATAAGTGAGCTGTACGTGAGTGAGACTATATGAGCTAGAGGTAGTCATCGAACGGTCTTAGAACCGGATGACATATATAAGGTAGTGTGACTGAGGTGGGCTCGGTACGGATGATAGATGTGTAGTAGGGAGTTTGTAGTGTGGAATAGGTACCGGTATGTGGGTGTACAATGATGGAGGTATGCGTTAGGTTTGATGTGAGTATGGATCACACGGATGGACCCCAGACTGTCCTACCTGAGTGTACGGGAGTCCGAAGGGAGGGTTTGTGATAGATATTAGATCACCCAGCCTTGTCTGCAGGGATCTCATAGTGATCTGGGTCGCCTAGCCTAGCGTGCAGGGACCGGTTAGCCGTGGATACGCTTGCTTGGGAGTAGTTATCCGAGTGATGTGAGGACTGACTTGTTGATAGACGGTAATCCGTTGGTATACGGATTGGCTAGTGGGTAAGCGTTACATGATACAAGTGATTGTGTAGCTAACGATGATTACGATTGAGAGCGGGGAAACGTGTGATAATGTTTTTAGTATGTACGAGAGATAAAGTTTGACTAGGTGTGTTGTGTGTGACTGTGTGATGCATGCATGTAGGTAAAATATTATAGAACTGTATAGTGTTAGAAATTCCTACTGGGCTGTGTTGCTTATCCCTTCCTCCACAGGTACCCGCGGTCAGGAGTCTAGCGGAGATGTTCCGGAGCTCACGTAGAGGATCTCGGGCAGTCATGGGTATATTCGGGTAGTCAGAGTGAGTCGTTTCCATGTCAGTACAAATGTTTTATTGAAAAGTATTTTACTAATTTTTATTTACTTTTACTTTATTTATTTACATAGTCACCCCAGGGTTCCTGTATGAGGGATTCCGGGTCGTGACAAAATCTTCCTCTGCTTCTAGACTTGACACATTTTACATATACCTAATTTGCACACTGACCTTCAATACCATTACAACTTAATACTTAACAATGCAATTAGACACTAAATTTGGCACAAGATTAGCCAACATAATAGACTTGATAGGGTAGTGTACCAGTTTGATGTTTTTTCTTTTGTATTCTTATATATTTATGATATAATAGATTTATCATATCTCTTCCTCTGTAGATATAATCAATTGATACCAAACTACGTTAATTATATTGTCTCCTTGAGTAATGTGAATTATTA
Organism: Bursera cuneata; assembly: GCA_026212285.1. Lineage (NCBI taxonomy): Eukaryota > Viridiplantae > Streptophyta > Magnoliopsida > Sapindales > Burseraceae > Bursera > Bursera cuneata. The sequence continues at coordinate 10,322 of JANLJB010001132.1, read as the reverse complement.
CTGATCTTAATGTGAATATTTTGATATAAATTTCTTACAAGTGATATCAGAGCTTGTCTATTTTCTTCAAAGAAGTGATGGAGGCTACTAATAATCTGAATGACAAATACATTATTGGCAGAGGAGGTCATGGAGTTGTTTTTAAGGCCATATTGAATCCAAACAAAGTTTTTGCTATTAAGAAGCTTTTAATTGGAGAGCATATCAGAGGAAGTTTGAAATGATTAGAGAAATTCAAACTATTGGGATGATTAGGGACCGAAATCTAGTGAAGAGTGACGATGGTTTAATCTTGAAACCGGTACATGGAAAATGGAAGTCTTCATGATGTTCTACATTCAATTAATGGCCAGCCAGCTTTAGAATGGCATGCTTGCTACATGATAGCAATTGGGATTGCTAATGGATCGGCATATCTTCATTATGACTGTGATCCTTCTATAGTGCACCGAGATATCAAACCAGAGAATATTCTTTTAGACTGTGACATGGAGCCTTATATATCTGATTTTGGTATTACGAAACTACTGGATCAGTCTCACTCCTCCACAACATCCATCTCAGTTTCAGGGACGATTGATTACACGGCACCAGGTAAATCTTCTACAATTTTATAGCTATATATGTGTTCTATATTCAAATATTTTAACATCAGATTACACTGCACCAGGTAAATCTTCTACAATTTTATAGCTATATATGTGTTCTATATTCAAATATTTTAACATCATTATTTTGATGGTGTTTGACAGAAAATGCATTTATGACGAGAACAAAAAGGAGTCTGATGTGTATAGCTATGATGTTGTTTTACTTGAATTAATAACAAGAAAGAAAGCGCTGGATCCATCATTCATGGTGAAAAAAGATATTGTGGGTTGGGTTAGGACCGCATGGATCACCACTGTGGACATTGAGCATGTTGTTGATTTGAGCATTGTGGAGGAGTTTCAAGATTCAGATGTCAGGGAATAAGTAATCGATGTGCTTTGAGATGTACAGAGAAGGGGCCGAGCAGCAGACTGACTATGAGAGATGTATTCAAACTATTGCTGGATGCAAATTCTCCCAAGAAAAAAAAAATACAGTTAGATATTTTTAGTTTCTAATTTAGTTTCATTTGTGTTAAGCTACCATAGTATCATTTTGCTTTCTATTCTCAGTCTCCCCCTTTGGCTTTTGTCTCTCTCTTCTGCTCTCTTCTACAGTGCAGACAAATGCACACTCTAATACATGTGTTCATGATACACATTGTCAAATCATAGACAGCTGTAAAAATTATATAGAAAGATCTTTGTGAATATCTAGATTGCTAATGTTTTCCTCTGGGTGGAATTCTGAACTTTCTATCTAAAAGTTTGATAGAAAATGAATATATTTCTTTTCTCAAAATTGAATTGTTCAATCTTGATCAAAGAGAACGGGGAGGCGACAAAAGGGGATCTTATGATATATCATAGGAATCTTAAGATGTTTTATTATATTATGAATTGGATCAAAAGAATTAATTATCAAGCTATAAATTCGTAGTTGCAAGAGCAGCTATAAGTTGAGTATCTAGGCTACAAACACTTGTAGCTTTATCAACAATAGAAGCAAAATATATGCTGGCTTCACAAACTAGCAAAGGAATCAATCTGCAATAATTTTAGATGTTTGTTGGAGGAAGTTGGAAACAAAACAGAGTCTGGAGAGAATTATATCGTTTCGAGATAACCAAAGTGATATGCATATATTGCAAGGAATCTGGTATGCCAGAACCAAACACATAGGAGTGACTAATATCACTTCATTTGTGTAGGAAAAGAATGTAGTATGGATACGCTAAAGATTCATACCAAAGAGAACCTAGTAGATGATATGAAAAAGCCTATTAATGCCAATAACTTCATTTGGAGGCCATGGATTGCCTATAAATACCAATTGATTCTTTACTCTAAAGACATTCCAAGAAACACCATGAAATGCGGTTGTAATCACAAGTAGTAAACACATCTCTTCTCCCATAAAAATTGTTTTTTCCTCATTTGTGAGAAAAAACAGGATAATTGATTCTCTTTGTTGTTAGAGAGAGGTTATTTTATAACTTTTGTGGTTTAATGAAACTTTTTGTTCTTAGTCGTGGATGTTTCTCTCGCATTAAATTGAGAATTATTCCACATAAATCTTGTATCCATTACATTCTTGATTATAAATGTGGTTAATCATTCAAAATTTTCATAACTATATAGGATAAATTAACTGGGCCTAACAGCATTACATTCCTGAATATAAATATAATTATCATTGCCAATAACCATCTAAAGTACTTCTCCCTCTAAATTACATATTCAGCATGATCAGTTACATGAAACTCTTTAGAAGGAAGAGAATCTCTCTACTGAGAAGTGAAGTAAATGAAAATTACAGTCAACCGTAGGCTACTCAGAAGGGCCATTTTGTTGTCTATTCAATTGATAAAAACCGCTTCTTGATTCCCTTGGTGTATTTCAACAAGAAGATTTTCAAACTATTAAAATTGTCAGAGGAAATCGGGTCGTGGATTGATGGGCCTATCACATTTCTATGTGATGCATCATTTATAGAGTACATAGTCACCTTAATTGAATGTGGTGTAGCTAAAGATCTCGAAAAAACTTTGCTGATATTTGTTGTACCAGTTGTTGCTCATAAATATCTCTTCTCGGCCAAGAGCAGACAAACCGGTAAATAATTGTTTGTGATTGTTGAATAAATCAAGCATTTTTGTTTAGATCAGAACATTTAAAACGTAATATGCTTCATGTGTGTAGTTTTTCGAACAGCCAAAATATATAGGTAACAAGAGCAAGAAGTATATTCAAGATTGAAATGATATTTTTTATTAAGCAACTAAGCATCTATTTATACAGCAAAATGAAAATTGAAATTGTAGAAATATTTGCTGCAGAAATTGCAGAAATATCTGTTAAGCATATCAGTTAAGTGCCAAAAAAATAGCATGATGAAATAGTCATATTTTGACTCCTTTATTTTAGTTTGAGTAGCATATTTCCATCAGTCCACGTCAGCAGCTTCATGAGTCATGCCAATCAATACTCCGCCTTGGCTCTGGAGCTGCATACTCCAAGCTTTTGCCTTAAGAATTCATATCTCACCTTAGGAAGTGCCTTTGTTAGGATGTCAGCACTTTGATTTTTTGTTTTGTAGTAGATTAGGTATACTTCTCCTTCCTTTTGTACCTCTCTTAGAAAATAAAGCTTTAACTTGAAGTGTTTTGTTTTGCCATGGAACATTGGATTATTAGCAATTGAAATTGCAGCTTCGTTGTCCACAAAAATCTGTGTGCTTTCTTCCGGTTACATATGCAAATTTGTTGAGTTTCCTAATCCAAAGGGCTTGATTGACAACAATAGTAGTTGCTACATATTCTGCTTCTACTGTGGACTACGCTATGACTTCCTGTTTCTTCGAAAACCATGAAAAAAATCTAGAACCAAAGTTAAAACAGAAACCTGAAGTGCTCCTCATATCATCAACACATCCAACCCAATCACTATCAGAAAAACCATGGAGACTAAAATTTTTAACTTGACTGAACCTTATTTCATAATCAATTGTGCCCTTAACATATCTAATAATTCTTTTTGCTGCTTGTAAATGAATTTCACTAACACAGTGCATGTATCTTGATAGCAAACTTACTGCATGCATGATATCTGGCCTCGTTGTAGTCAAATACATCAGACAAACTATTAGGCTCATGTACAGCCTTTCATCAATCTTTTCAGCTCCATCTTCTTTGTAAAACTTCTCTTTTTGATTCATTGGAGTTGCGGTTGGCTTGCATTCTTCCATATTGAACTTCTTAAGGACTTCCTTTGCATATTTTTGCTGGCATACAAATATTTCATTTCGCTTTCGTTGTACCTACATACCAAGAAAACATGTCATCCTCCCAACGTTTGTATTTCAAATTCATCTTTCATTTCTGCTTTAAACTTGTCGATCAGCTCCTTACTGCTTCCTGTAATAAGCGGATCATCAACATACAGAGATATTACAAGCATTTCATCATCAACCTTCATGATATACAAAGTAAATTCATTCAAACTTTTTTCAAAGCAAAAGTTTACTAAGTGTGCATCAATTCTACTGTACCAGGCCCCTAGTACCTGTTTTAAACCATACAAGGCCTTTTTCAGAAGATATACTTTCTCCTCTTGTCCTTGAGCAACAAATCCTTCAGGTTGCTCTACAAAATTTCTTCCTCCAAGTTTCAATTCAAAAAAGTTGACTTGACATCCATCTGATATATAATCCAACCTTTTTGAGCAATAAAAACCAGCAACATCCTTATGGGATCTATCTAACCTGGCAATTGGGGCAAAAGTTTTAGAGAAATGTACCCTAAACATTTGGGCATATCCCTTGACAACAGGCCTTGCCGTATACTTGTTCACAGAACCATCAAGATTGAGTTTGGTCCTATAAACCCATTTGACTCCTATTGCTTTCTTGTGTTCAAGTCTGTCCACCAACTCCCATGTTTGATTATTTTCTATCATCTTAACCTCCTTCTTCATTGTAGTTATCCATTTCTGATCAATTGTCGCTTCTTTATATCCTATAGGCTCCATTATAGCAACATTACATCTCTGATAAATGTCAGAGAGTGATCTGGTTCCCTTAACAAGTTCTTCATCCACATCATCATTCTTCTCTTCTAACTCAAGCTTATTTTCATTCTCCCGGCTTCAGCTGTCTAACTCAAGGAATCTGACATCCCTACTAACAATTACTTTGTTGATTTGTGGTAAGTAGATCCTGTAGGCCTTTGGAACTAAGCTGTAGCCTACAAAAATCTCAGATTCTGCTTTCTTATCCAATTTGTTTGTCTTAACTTAAGGAATGTAAGAGAAACACAGGCAACTAAAAGTTTTCAAATTAAGCAACCTTGGTTTGTAGCTATACCATCCTTCAAATAGAGTCCTTTTTTTGCAAGGGTGTTGATAATCTGTTTAGTAGAAAAACTGTTGCATTTGCAGCTTTAGCCCAGAATTTCTTTGGCAGTTTTTTGTCATGAAGTAAGCACCTAGTCATTTCCATAATTGTCCTATTTTTCCTTTCCATAACGCCATTCTATTGACGAGTATAAGGTGCTGTTAGCTGGTGTTCAATGCCTGCATCTTCACAAAACTTGTGAAATTTTTTAGAGGTATATTTAGTTCCATTATCAGACCTGATCACCTGTATTCTAAATCCACTTTGAGTTTGCATCTAAGCTTTAAACTTCTAGAAAATGACAGCAACCTTAGATTTAAGTTTCATAAAATAAATCCAACACATTCTTATGTGATCATCAATGAAAGCAATATAAAACTTACTGCCAGTCAATGATAATGTTCTCATAGGTCCTCCCAAATCTGTGTATACTAATTGTAGCTTCTGTGTAGCTTTCCAGGCCTTATTATGTGGAAAAGAAAGCCTTGTCTGCTTTCCATATTGACAGACAACATACATAGGAAGCTCCTCCTCTAATTCAGATAGGCCTTCCACAAGATTGTTCTTCTTCATGAAAAGTAAGGCAACATGATAAAAGTGGCTCAATCTCTTGTGTCAAAGCGTTGTATTGCTTTCTTCTTTGTGTATAGCCTGCTCCTCTTCCATCAAATTCAAGGCAAAGCTTTTGCCCTTCATTTAAACTCTAAATGCCTCCCTGCCTTTTACATCTTTAATCATGCAGATTTTGTCCTCAAATAACACCTTGTAGCTTTTTTCAGCCAACTGACTAATATCTCAAAAGGTTTTGATTAATTTTAGGAACAGATAAAACATCATAAATTAATTTCAAACCTATGTGGTCTTCAATAGCCATTGTTCCTTTGCCTTTTACTGCAATTGATGCTCCATTTCCAGTTCTAACCTTAGAAGTAGTAGTTTTGTCAAGCTCTTTGAGGAGCTCTCAATCATAAGTCATGTGATTTGTACAACTGTTGTATATAAGCCAATTTTTTGTGGGGCTGCTGGTGGCAAAGCATGATACCACAAACAACTACTCCTCTTGAGCTTGATTTTTAGCAGCCTTGGCTTCTCCTTGCTGTTATTGAGACTTGCATATCCTCTCTATGAGTCCTAATTGACCACACTTGTTACATCTTACATTTGGCCTCTACCAACACTTTTTTAGTGAATGATTTTTTTTTTTTTTTTTTTTGTAGGGGCAAGGTAGAATAACTTGATTGCCGTTGCTCCTGTTATTGTTGTTGTTGTTGCCNACACTTTTTTAGTGAATGATTTTTTTTTTTTTTTTTTTGTAGGGGCAAGGTAGAATAACTTGATTGCCGTTGCTCCTGTTATTGTTGTTGTTGTTGCCAGAACCTCTAGGCTTGTGGTTGTTATTCTGCTTCTCTTTCTTGTTCTTCTTACTATTGTTGTTCTTTGATTTGGCTTGAAAAGCACCCTCCACAAATATTTCTTGTCTCATAAGCCTCCTTTGTTCCTGTGCCTGTAGTGCGTTCAACAATTCTGCCAAGATGATGCTTGATAGATTCTTTGAGTTTTCCAAAGATGAAATTGTAGCCTCAAACTTTTTAGGAATTGTGACTAGGATTTTCTGCTAGAATCAGAAAAACCAGTACCTAGAAGTCTTACTTTGTTGACAAGGCCAAAAGTTTGTCAGTATATTCTTTGATTGTTTCTTATTCCTTCATCCTTGCATCTTAAATTCTTGAATAAAATTTAGCACTTGCATCCCTCTGACCCTTTCATTTCCTCCATACTCTTGCTTCAAGAAGTCCCAAATGTCATTGTTCTGGTGAAAATAGTGGATGAGACAACTGCAAACAACGTTGCTTTTGCTTTTGATTTTCTTTATTTCTTTTCCTTTTGATTTTTGATTTGAGCAAGAATTGGATTTTCTGGCAGGGGAAGAACTTCATATTCTTGTTCAACAGCTTCCCACAAATCATTAGCATCAAGATAGGCTTCCATTCTAACAACCCATACTTGATAATTTGTTCCATCAAACATTAGAGGTGCAATTGCAGTGAATGAAGCTTCTGAATTCATTCTCAATTGATTGTAGGTTTTTGTATTTGTGTAGGGTAGGTGATAACTACTTAGGAGATTGTGTCTAGACTCACTAAATCTCACAGGTCCCTCAAGATATAGCTCTAATACGAACTATAGTTTTTCAAACAGTCAAAATATAAAGGTAACAAGAACAAGAAGTATATTTAAGATTGCAAGGATATTTTTTATTAAGTAGCTAAGCATCTATTTATACAGTAAAATGAAAACTAAAATTGCAGAAATATCTACTAAGCATATCAATTAAGTGCCAAAAAAATAGCATGATGAAATGGTCATATATTGATTCCTTTATTTCAGTATGAGTAGCATATTTTTAGCAGCCCACATCAGCAGTTTCATGAGTCATGCCAATCAACAATGTGTCTACACACTAACGTATAATTTCAATTCATGTTCAAATATACTTTTGAAGTTTGATCACATTGTAAATCATGGTTCATGTTTATACAGCACTACTAAGCTGCTTTTGGATAAGGACTTGAGTAGGTCCATAGGCTGTCCACATGGACTAAACCTATCAGCAGAAACATCAAACGTTTGTTGCCAATAATTCAAGTGTTTTAGAGAAATCAAAACGTCATTCGTGTACGCTGGATCACGCCACAAAAATTCTGTCAAGTAGGTCAATAGCAGCTTGGGTCAAACATGTTTGGTTTTTTTGTCCCACGAGTGTAGATCCATAAGTGATCACTAGGCTTAGATCCACTCAGCAGAAAGAAATCAAAATTGTGCCCTGCAATTGTCCACCTCGATATGTTGATTCCTAAACACAACCCAATATGCAGTCCACCTAAAATACTCATTTCTTAATTGTATCACTTGATTTTGCTTCAAACAAGCCCCTGCACAAGGGGTAGCAAGATTAAAGTGACTGTCTGTAGCCTTGTGACTATATATAACCAAAGCACTTCCAAAGCCTTATATCCAAAAAGTGTTTTAAGTTGGCTATATTTCTTCACTCTTTTCTCAGAAAGTCTGTTTTTTCTGTAGTTAACAAGAACAATATGATTAGCCCAAAGAAGCTAATCAAGATGGCAAAGAGGTGGCAGAAACTAGCTGCTAGCAAGCAAAAGAGAATCTCATTGCCGAGAACCACTGGAGTTCATGAAGCAGAGAGCTGCTGCACATCTTCAGTAACCGAGAAGGTTCACTTTGTTGTGTACAATGCTAATCAGAGACGCTTTATGATTCCCTTAAAATATCTTAAGAACAACTTAATTAGAGAGCTCTTTAAAATAGCAGAAGATGAGTTTGGACTGCAGAGCTGCAGACCAATAACATTGCCTTGTGATGCAGTTTTCATGGAGTATCTAGTCTATTTGATCCAAAAGCGTTCAGCAAAAGATGTTGAGAAGGCATTGCTCTTGTCCTTAACCACCTGTCGATGCTTACCATCTTCGGATATCCATCAAGAGCAAAGTAACCAACAATCACTACTTTGCAGCTTCTAAAGCCAACAATAGTTTGATCTTTGTAAACATTTTACAACATTGTAGAAGATAGTTGACACATAAATATAAATTTCCCAAAGTTTCCTCCATTTTTAGTTATACCCAATTTAAATTGACTTCAGCTTTCATTATAAACCAAAATTATGTTAATATGCAAGAAAAATGCATTTATTGTTTGTCCAAACAAAGATACACTTGTAGACAAAGAAAGAAATAATCCACACCAGAATTGCAAATGGACAAACAATTTATTTTGTCCATTAATAATCAATTTCAGTGCAAACTGTTACTTCTTGGTTTGGGGGAAACAACAATCAACACTTTTTATTTTGTCCTCGTAAGTTATTTTATGTAAAATTTGACCAAATAGCTGATGTTTAAAATAAATTTATGGGACTGCTTCTAATTCAATTTAAAAAAAAAAAATTAAATAAAAATTATATACGAGTTCCTACAGGGCAGCTATATCTGAATTGAGGCTTTTTAAATGAAATCAAAATTCCAATTTACAAGCAGATATATAGAACCTTGTCTGCCCTTTGCAAATCCCAATAGTGACTTTTTAGGCTAGATTGGATGAATTTGTGCCTTAAGATCTGGGCAGTTTGAAAAGAAGTTTCACATGTTAAGCAGATACTGGACATATGGGGAACATATAACAAACTTTGCAGCAAAGGAATTCATTCTTTTGAGTATTCAACAAAATACGATCTCCAGGCCTGTGGCTCACAATGCTTCTCCAACGAGCACGCATCAGTTTCAGATATATATTGCATACGTTGGTGAACCACTTGGCAGAGAAGAAAGGGCACCTTTTCTTGCTCTACCTTGTTATGTAGATGCAAGCATATAATTAAACGAGCCAACTTATGCAAAAGCTATTCTGATCCTACTTTCACATCCTTTTGTTTCCCTTCAATCCCTGCAAAGTAGAAGATGCATTTAAGTAACTGTCTTTGGCTTTGTGGATATATAACCGATCCATTTCATTTGCCCATCATACAGCAGAGTAGTTCCAATTCTTTTCAAATTTTCTTTCAAGAACATACCAAAAAAAATTATAAACATGATCAATCCTAAGAAGCTCATCACTATGGCAAGAAAGTGGTAAAAAATGCCAGCTATAAGGCGGAAAAGCATCACATTGCCAACCCCTGAGGGTGATGATCATGCAGACAGATGTAGTACACCATCAATGCCTGAGAAAGGCCACTTTGTTGTGTACTCTGCTGATGAAAGACGCTTTGTGCTCCCCTTGCTGGATCTTAACAACAGAATTATTAGAGAATTATTCAACCTGGCAGAAGAAGAGTTTGGACTGAAAACTAGTGGGCCTCTCACGTTGCCTTGTGATGCAGCCTTCATAGAGTATATAGTTACTTTGATCAGGCAGCATGTAGCTAAAGATCTAGAGAAAGCTTTGCTCATGTCAATAGCTAGCGATCGTTTTTTGTCATCCTCATATCTGCAACAAGAAAAGCGAATCAGCACTTGCTGATCTTTGGCTTCTAAAGTGTATTAGCTGGACTTTGTAGACATTGACAAGATTGTAGCTTAATACAGAAAATCAAAAACTTAATTTTTTCTTTCAAGTTTGATTGTCCTTCCAAGTTATAATGTTTACTGCTTAGGACTAACAAACACTATTAATGGCCTCTGATTACACTTAGGGTCCGTTTGGTTGGGTAAAATTATCCATGGGAATGGGAATGGGAATAGGATATTCCCATTCTTGTTGTTTGGTTGGTAAAAAAAAACTTGGGAATGGGAATCCCATTACCCCAGGAAAGGGAATGA
>JANLJB010001127.1:7336-17539 GCA_026212285.1 Bursera cuneata | reverse complement strand
AAATATTTAAGAGACATTTATCAACAAGAACACTTATTCCAATACTTGAATTAAAACCACAACCGTCTAATATCCTTGTCACATAATCTTTGTTTTTCCCTTTAAAGAAACATGCAATATCAAGAAATATTTTCTTTTCTTTTTCTTTTAATCCATCAAAACTTATTTGAAGATGATCAAGAATATCACTTTCAGAGTCACTATGAATTCGTTCTATTGCACTTTCCCAATCATTAAGATTTCTTCCAAATAAAAAGGAGCCTAAAACTTCGAGGGCTAAGGGAAGACCACCAGAATAATTTACAACTTGTTTGGACAAATGTAGATATTCTGTTGACGGTTGACTGCTTTTGAAAGCTTTTGAAATAAAGAATTCAAGAGCTTCATCACCGTTTAGTTGCTCAGCCTCATATAGTTTATCTACTCCATGTGTTATTAATAAATGTTTATCTCTTGTTGTTATTATGACTCTGCTACCTAAGCCAAACCAACTATGCTTTCCAGCTAAACTGCTCAATTGCTTTATATCGTCCACATCATCTATAACAATGAGAACCTTTTTATCCCAAAACATACTTCTTATAATGTCGATTCCATGACATGTATCCCAAATATTAATATTTGTTTCACCTGAGATTTGAGAAAGAAGTTTTTTTTGTAAGTAAACTAGACCAGTACTTCCTTTTGAAATTTCTCTAACATTTGGAAGAAAACTAACACCATCGAATTTATGAGAAATATAGTCACAAAGAGCTCTTGCAATTGTAGTCTTGCCTATCCCCCCCATTCCATAAATCCCTATCATGTGGACATCATCAAAATCTATATTGCCTGTAAGTAATTTCATTAGTTTCTCCATACGTGAATTTATTCCTACTAGGTGCTCATGAGTCCTCAATTTTATAGGAATAAGTTTACATATCTCCTTAACAATAGTTTGAATAAGTTCCGTCTCATGCCTGCAAAGAAAAAATATCATTAAAATTTTTTGTTTCTTTTGTGTTAACCAACATCAAGATGTAAATGAACAAATTACATATTTAAATATTGATGTTAATATTCCTATTTTCCCTTGTAATAGTCCCTAAATAAAGTAATGAATAAATGAATTATAATTTTGCTAAATGAATATAAAAATAGAGAAACTAGTATAAAAAGTAATAATTTTTACCTATCCTTTAAATGAAATCCAGAGATATTGGCCAACTCTTTCAGAGCATTCCTCCAGTTTTGCGCCTTTTCTCTATTATTTCTATCATGTTCAGCAAAGGCATCTTGTAAATTTTTTGTCTGGTTCCTTACCATGGACGGATCCACATCATAGAAAATTGGAATGACTACTTGTTTATTTTCATTCTTCCTTTGAAGAATCTGAACAAGTTCATCTAAGCACCAAGTAGAAAAAGCATAGTTTCTCGACAAGACAATAATTGAAATTCTTGATTCCTCAATTGCTTTAGAGAGCTCTGGTGCAATAGATTTTGCCTTCTTAAGTCCTTTGTCATCTTTAAATACATTAATTCCTTTTCGTTTTAAAGCATCATGTAGATGATCCGTGAAATTTGTACGGGTGTCTTCACCTCTAAAGCTTATGAAAACATCATACTTCCAATGAATTGAAGAAGAAGTTGAAGAGGCTCCTTGAGTGCTCATGGGAGGCTACTTTTTCTTAATTAAATCCTAAAAATTTGAAAAAAAAATAATTATTATTCTTAGTTGAAAAAGTTTCATGGACTCTTTTAAGGTTTGGGATAAATACTTATGCAACATAAGAATCAAATAATGTGGTTAAATCCTATGAAAATTGTTGATGTTATATTGATTTATTATCAAAGGATACCTCATTTCAATTATCAATAAGCCTTGTACCTAAAAGATACCTCACCTTGTTAAATTTTTTTTTTTAATTAAAAAGAAGAATTATTTGTGGAAAAATAATTATAACAAGAAGAAGCAAATAGCATGGAATCTACCAAAAAACTAGATCTTTGCAGCAAACATAAGAGTCAAAAGGAATTATTTCGGATTATAAGGCTAACTTGCTTACCAATTATTTTATAAAATAATTACTGTATATAGTTGTTTCATGATTAAATCAACTAATAAATTTATCCAAAATAATCATAGTGAGAAGTAATTATTTTTACAAAATCAACTTATAAATCAACTTCTATTTGAATCTCTATAATAAGTGAGTTACTCTACGGCAAACAAACATAAATGAAAAAATTCCCGAACTAAATACATGTTTGATAAATTAAGTTTATGTCTGAACTTACCGTTTGAAGCCTTTGAGTGCGTTGCAGGAGCTGAATGCTAATCTTTTACTTGAGTTTGAGATCTGTTTTTCATGGGTAACCAGAGGATTTCTTTCTTAGGTTCAAAAGTGAAGAACTTGCATGAGAAAATGCTAAGACATCATATTTCCAAGAATGGGAAGAGGATCTTTCGGTGCTCATGGAAGCTATTTTTCTGTATGAAAATTCCCGAAATATTGAACAAGATAACCAATTTAAAAGATGTAGTTAAAGATCTAGCTATATATATTTTCTTCTCCAAGAAGAAAAAAAAGAAAGGAAGAACACAACGAAAACAGTGATAAGATGTTATAATTTAAGCTAAGTTTGTTTCAGAACTCACAGCTTCAAGCTTTCGAGTGCGCGCAGCCACTGAATGCTAATCTTTCTTTTGAGTTATAGTTCTGTGTTTCAGGGGGAACTTTTGTGTTCGAATTCGAAAATGAAGAATTTCGTTACATAAACTTCACACTTTTGGGTGCTGATATAGTGAACAACTTCAAGTGAAAAGAATCGCCGGCTGGCATAAAGAAAAATAATGAAGAATGAACATGCGTAAGTCTCGGGTCAATATTGGTCCATTTCTCTTCTTTACATGTTTATATAAAAAGTGCTGCTTAATTATACATAAAGGAATTTTTAATGTAAAGATAAAAGACTAGGGGATCAGTTGCTCCTCTTAAAGATAGTTTTAAATATACAGCTTGAAGCCTTTGAGTGCATTGCAGCCACTGAATGTGATTCTTTTTCTTGAGTTGTAGAACCGTCTTTGACGTTCTCTGAGCATGCGTGGTGTGGTACATAAATATTCTCCTTTTTCATGTCAGCATAAGAAAAATAGTAAAGAATGACAATAGAGGACTGGGAAAGATAATTTAAAATGAGTAAGCTATACTTGCATATTTTATACATAAGCTATAATATAATGTAGCACTCATATATTGATTGAATTAAATGAGTTGACTATATCTATTTTCTTCTAATCACTTCATGATATGTCAATTTGTGTATAAAAGTATATATACAAAGTTTATAATTCTAATATTATTAATTTAAAATATACATTCATATATCACAAACATTTTTGTATATGAATCATTTTACTATATTTTTAATTAATATTAACAAGATCCTCAAATTTGAATTTTATGTTGAAATCCTCCATGTATGCTTGATTCTGATTGTATATGCAGCATTGCCTCTAATTTAATTTTTACATTCATCTATTATCAGGTAATCTTAACGGGTATCTTAAAACATGAAAAATTTTGTATTTTCATTGTAACAATAGTTAAATCACTTTAAAAATTGTGTCAAATTAATTATTTTAAAAATTATAAGTTTTGGTTATAATAAAATTAAATACACAATTTTTTATGTTAGGGCACACTTTACCCTCTATTATTTTTGTGGTGTCCAATTAAGGGGGGTGGCATTGTTAATTTTGATATTTAATAGAGGTGTCATAATTTTTCATACAAAATTAAAAATGAACGACTTCATGTAATCAGCTCGATCGAATATGCCACTACAAAAATATTCTCAGCAACCTTTTCTAACTAAACTCTCTAATCTATAAGATTTTCTGAAAATTAATTTTTTTAAAAGAAATTCTCATTTTTAAATTTTAAAAAATAACTTCTATCTCAATTCAAAATTAATGGAACAGTACTAAAGTATGTGAAAAATACAATTGAAGAAGAATATTTTTGTTAAAATTAATGAAAAATTTATTTCTAAAACTTATTGTTGTTTGTAATTCATATATACTGTCAAAAAATTTTTTTTTTCATATTTAACTCAATCAAATATGAACTAGTGAGTTCCATTAATACATTTGAATCTCTCTCACAAAAAAAAAGTTTCATTTAATTTCTCTATGTAATACATACACATGGAAATTTTTATATAAAATAACTGAAAATCATGGATCTTGTAATATTAAATGAATTATCTCTTATTAATTGATTAAACAGGCACATCCGCTAGATATTAATTCACAGCTACAAAAAAAATGAAAAGAAGACACTTAAAAGAGGACATTTAATAATGTTTTTAGATGTTTAATTAAAAAAACATCTTTTTTTATTATCATTCTAAAGATATCACTTTTTTTTTTTTTTTTATAGACCATGGAGGACCTTCCAAACACTACCACCTCACTAGACCGATGCTTCAACAGCTCTCTTTTTCGTGAGTTTTATTGTTTGAGGATATGCTAATTGAAGATATACCCATTGTTCATTTAATAATTTAAAGTACCACACATAACCTAGCTAGTACGTTTCATAAACAATATTGTAGCATTCACCTGGCATGCACCACCACCCCACTTCCTAAATGCTTCTACATCTCCCTTGTTTCTGTAGTTATATATGATGACTAGACCACTCTTAATTATCTTATATGTATATGCTAGTCTGCAACCCCAAAAGTGTATATATCTATAACTTAAAAGAAGCGGCTGTCATAAAGACCACTAAAGAATGTCGACCATAAGTGGACTTGGGTCAATCTCGGCGTTCATCATCTTAATCGTCCTAAATTATTGCTTATATAAAAATATTCTAGCGACTGATAATCGCTACTTACAAACTGGTGACCTTGCGCATGTGGGCTGCATTCTCCGGAAATCACTCTCTAGCCGCCGACAAGTCAAAAGTAAAATTCCATGGACGGCTGCTTTTTATAATTGATTGGTAAAAAGAAAAAAAAAGTAAAATATTAATTGATTTTATAAATAATAAATTTCTATTAAAAGGGGTGTCAAGTTCTTTAAGAAGATTTAGGCATGGCTATAAAAGTTTGCAACTTTAATGTTACTAGTAGAAAGTTGTCAGTGATTTCAATTTTGAAGTTTGGCGTGCTTAGAGCTTTAACGTTAGTGGTACAAGGTTCCAAATTTATATCGATCGACTTCAAATTTATTTCCCACCGCATTAAATCATATTGGTTTCACCAATTATCCTTCTTGGTATTTCAAGTTAGCCTTACTAGGTTTCAAGTGATCCTTCATGGAATATTCCAAGTATAGTTTTAAAATATCAAGTGTAAGTTGCTTTGGATAAATTGATTTTCCCTTCACAAGTTGTCATCCTTTAATACAATAATTGCTCTTCTTTTGAGAGCAACATATAAATAATATGTGAATTTTTTGCAATTGTCTTCAGCTCTAAAACTTATAAAGACTTCATATCTCCAACGAGGGAATGAAGAGACAATTTGTGAAGGGGATTCTTGGTTGTTCATGGAATCTATTTCCAACATTCTAGATTCTGATAAATTTTGAAAAAAAAAAAAAAAATAACCGATTACTTTTGCTAGTGAAAGTTTCCCTTGAAACCTGAAAAAAAAAAGATCAAATCTTTAAAGGTTTATGAGGATTTTCTCTTTACTACTTTCTAAAAGGACAAAAGGGAATGGTAAAGAGAAAATTAGTTTAGAATTCCTTTAATTAAAAAGAGGACTTGAATTTCAAATTGCAAATTTTAAGAGTGACTAAGTTTTAAATTTAAATGTTATGAATGGTTAAAATTTTGTATCTTATTTGAAACTAAAATTTTAAAGTTCTCATCTAAAATTTATTTAATTGATAAATTATTTTAAGCATAGTTTGTAAAAAAAAGATTTAAAAGGACTGTTGAAGTAATAAATTTATAGGTCAAAGTAAGATTTGACTGAATAATGAATCAGTATTATAATGAACTTAAAAAAAGATTCATAACGTAGCGCATTAGAACTCATTAATGCAAATATAAAGTAAATAATTTAAAAATAGAGAGCCTGTACCATACATTTTTTATTTCTTTCTTTCTCTGTTATATATTTCTTTCTTGAACTGATGTGTTTGCATTTTAAATAAGAATATTTTGGGATTAAGTTATGTTTTAAAATTAATGAATGAATATGAAATAGGTGGAATTTTCTAAACTCTTCATTTAATTTAAATAAGAGTATTTAGAATTGATTTTGAATTCATCCTTTATTGCAAATTTTGTTTCCTAACTTCCATAATTTTAAAAATATTACACGTAACCTTCATCATAATCAGTAAACTATCATGTGATGGAAATGAAAAAATAATAAAATTTTTATAATTTAAATGATAAAATTGCTGAGAATTTAGACCTCTCGATTGACGTTACAGAATAATTCCAAATCCTTGTGTAAAAATATCAAGAATAATAGATAAATAAATAAAATATAGAATAATACAATCACTACAATGCAAATATAATAAAGAAATAAATAAAATAGAGAATAACACAATCACCATGACACAAATATAAAGGTGTTAAGATAAGTGTTTCTAATTAGGGTATATTTGAATCAAGTAGTCAGACTCATTTATATAGGTCCTATGTCCCCGTTTTAGTTATTTCTACGTAATGTGAGCTAAGACTTTAAATAGTTTTCTTAGTCTTCCCCTCTTTTCTTTTCCTAGTTGAAATAGAAATTCATTTCCTTTTCAAGTTAAATTTTCCTACTTAAAATATGATTCTTATTACTTGTCTGGTAGAAGCAAGATTCTTCTATTTTTTGTAGGACTTATTTTCCTTTTAGGATTTAAGAATAAAAATAGGATTATAACAAAAATGAGTATATTTATTTTCTTAATCAGTTCAATTAAAGTTATCTTTGTAATTAATTTTTTTAAATTTTTAAACATTTACATAATGATCATATTTTAAAATATAATAATCAATCTATGGAAAAGCGTTTGTTTGATTTTTAACCTCACCTGACCTACTACATTTGTAATCACTAAAAGTAAAAAGGTTTTAGTTCGCTGCAAAAATTATGCAATCTACCATATAAACTATTTTGCAGCAAAATAAGAAAAAAAAATTAATATATACAAGAGAGATGTTTATATATGACAATTTAAGGTTTTTATTTACTATGAAAACTACTAAATAAATAATAATAATAACACAGGAGTAGAATCTATGTGCCAAAAAAACATTATTTTGAGATTAAACAAAACAACCTATAATTTCATACCTTTTACCAATTATTTAATTGTGAGTTATAATGAGGGCGAATTGTAATTTCTAGATTAAACATGAAGTATTGCAATTATCATCGACCAAAAAAAATAAATAAGAAGAATTAATTATTAGGTACAAGAATCACATTTGGAACTCTTCTCTATTATAGCATCAACAGAATTCTTTCCTTCAAAAATTTTAAAACAACCCTCTGCAACCAGTTTTCTCCATCAATGGGATATGCGTTCTGCAACAAGTTAATTATTGGTTATCTATGTCTCAAAGTTGTCTGCCTAGTTTAAGAAATCTTTGTTGGTGGTTTTGTTGGATGGAAGATATGGAGGCATGGCGCTGTTAAAATTTCATTAAGCAATGGCATATATCCTCTTTCCCCAATTTTAGTTTTACTTTCCGATTGAGGCTCGAAAGGGTTCCTGCTTATGACAACTTAGTTTAATGTATGATTAATTTGTGTATGAAAAACTTAGGCATGATTTAGTATGCCAAGGAAATTGTCTCCGTGATTTTTGGGCTTTTATTTTCTTTCGAATGCACCATATATTTCTATTTTTCTTTTTTTTACTAAAACTGGTGAAATCGATGACACTGTGCTTTTGATTAAAATATCTATAACTAAAATTTTATGACTTATGTGTAAGAGAAGCAATAAAGGCTAGCAAATTTGAGCAATTTCAAATGAAGTTCAATGAAAGTAGGCGTGAGCTGTCGCTCGTGTACAAAGTGCTCTTTTTACTGAAAATTGTTGTTTTCAAGGACATCATTCTTCTCAGTTTAGGAGAGTCAGAGAATGTATTATTTCAGTCACCTTTTGACCCTAGCGTAAAAAACGAAATGTAAACTAAAAGAATACCAATCTTTTAAAAAAAAATTAACCATGTCTTCACTTTTAAGTTTTCTTTAAATCTATAACTACTAATAATAGACCTTAATGTACATCTATTCTTAGTCAATCTCGAGATCACATGATTGTTAAAATTTTAACTATTTTTGGTCTCTATCTACTCTTTCCATGTATCATGTGACTCTTAATTTTTCATTTTCTTTTCTATTATTTATGATTATTGCTACCGAGATGTAACTTATTTCGTGACATGGGCAACTGATGTGGACTTTGACAGCTTTCAGAGCTYACTATTTCAAAAAGATTTATGTTGCCATCATCATGAAGATGTTATTTTACATATATACTTAGATGGGTGTACGGTTACTATAGTGCAACTGAAATGGTAGAGTATGACCCAATGAGGTGAAAACTATACAGAGGATACTGCGTACATCTGGAACAAATAAGATAAGATCTTCTTGTAGTCACCAGTTTGTGTACCGGTGTTCGGATCTATCAGATAAGGCACCTGTAAAATACATCAAATTTCCTGTTTATGCTTAAGGCTCAAGATAGATACGAATGCATGCATTTTCTATTGAAAAATGACCAGGAACTGATACATAATAGCTCGTGCTTAATATTGTCAAAATGTTAATATTTCAGTATATCCTGTTTGCAAATGCATGAATTTTAACATTAGTCATATGTTATGGATGCTAGTGAATGTTGAACCCATAAAAACATCATGAGTTAGCCAGGAAAAGAATTGATGCATGCCCTACAACCATCAGGCCACTAATTCATTTATGCTCACCATAAAATTCACTTGTCAACTGGTAAAGACAAGGGTGTATCTCAAATCTCCAAAATCTTTGCGAAATTAAATTGCTTATAATATCTACTATGTAATATAACCATGTTAGCAATTTACTCGATACATATAATCATTAAATCCATTTCAAAGAAGTAAAAAATATGCTTCAGGAAAAGCATACGAAATACCACAATTCGTGGCAACAAGGGCCACATTTTGTTATCAAACTAGGATATCATTGAAATGTTGGAACTAACCTCTTTCGATCCAGATGCATCAAGCAATAACTTTGTTCGAGGAGAGCCTTCTCCCACGTTATGAAGGATGTAAGGAACCTCCAGTTCACATAGTGCCTCACGGACAATCCGTGCATACTAGAAAGGAGGAAAAAGGGAACCACATCATGCATGACACAAAAAAAAGGATAACAACCACAGGGAAAAGATATAGTTGAAAAGTAATCCTGCATTATCACTTCATAAATGAACTAGAAACACATGGAATTTTCTGCAAATGAAAGTATTCTAATACAAAGAATTTTTCTTATCCATTTCCTTCAGATTAAAGAATTTTTCTTATTGGTGTTTCAGTAACACCTTGATGGCCCTTGCATGAACTAAAATGTCAAGTCCATGATATTCTTTACTCCGTAGGACCCAGTTCTGAAGCCAAGGTATTGTGCCCCTTTTTAAAAAAAGAACAATTTATACAACAAATTGCATAGACAATTTTCTAGCCCTTTTGCCACTAAATTAACCAAAAATAGTAGGTCAAACTACTAATTACAAGGGTCCTTTGTTGAGTTTCTACAAACCATCTCTTTGACTTCCAACAGCCTTGCAGCCATCAGAATTGCACTTATTTCACTCCTAACCAAGATACACAAAACCTTTACTCAACCATCAAACATCTATAAGAAGACCCCCATTTCTGTGTCAACTCATTAACAAAGATGTTATAACCTAAAGTGTGTAGGAAAGTGATATGCRCTAT
The DNA here is from genome assembly GCA_026212285.1 of Bursera cuneata. Taxonomy (NCBI): domain Eukaryota; kingdom Viridiplantae; phylum Streptophyta; class Magnoliopsida; order Sapindales; family Burseraceae; genus Bursera; species Bursera cuneata. The sequence continues at coordinate 7,597 of JANLJB010001127.1, read as the reverse complement.
ATAGGAAGAGTAAATCATTTCTTACCAGGTTGTTCTCATAGGAAAAGAGTTCCAACTTTTTGGGTGGTGGGTCAGGGCAGGCCTTTTCCCATAATGTCATCCCTCTGCCTGCTCGAAAAATTGTTGGCATCCATCCAGTGATCAATGTGCTGCTTAAGTTTTTCAAAAAGAATGAGACAAAGATGAAAAGCATAAAGTTTTTGTCAGCCGAAATGGTTATTATATGCAATAAAACCCATCCATGGATAACAAAATTTCATG
>JANLJB010001126.1:17742-58082 GCA_026212285.1 Bursera cuneata | reverse complement strand
AAATTAAATTATAATAACCTACACTTTAATAAATAATATTTGCTAAAAAAATTTCACCCTTAATTTTAACGCTTGAGAAAGCAACTGGAACTTCAGTAACCAGCAGGTAGTGATAGTTGTGTGATTTTGTACGGATATACTGTACAGATTATTCTAGTAGGTGCAGCGTCCTCCAAGTAAACTTAAATGGATGAAATATAGATTTCATTTAAAAAAAAAAGGTCATTTGATTCTCCAATAGAAATAATAAAAATGCATTTATATTACAAATTTAATATATTATTATAAAAAATTATAGTAAATAAAATATTACATTAGGAAAAATACTAAAATAAACATATCAGAGAAAATTACAATGAAAGGTTAAAGAAAGTATTCAAAGTATTTTTAACATTGAAAAATCACTTATAACGATAGCCTCAAAATATATAAAATTATACGAAAATATATTTAAGATCAAAATTAGTAATACGTTAATTATATCATATAAAGAGACATAATATAACGTGATTCAGTATCTATTAGAGACAATTTTTTTGTGATACAAATACATAATCTTTGTGTGATATAGAATTTTATATTTAACGTAATTTGATATTAATCATAGATAATATTTTAATATTTAACATAGTTTGATATTTAGAGATAAAATATTTTATATGATTCGACATCAATTTGTTAATTAGAGACACAATATTTAATTGTGCTTCGACATTAGTTAGTGATACAACCTTTATTGATACAAATAAACAATCTTTGTGTGATATAATATTTAATATTTAACGTGATTTGACATCAATTAAAAATATGATATTTTAATATTTAATGTGTTTCAATATTTAGAGACACACTGTTTAATGTGATTCAACATCAATCATCCATTAAATACACAATATTTAATATGGTTCTAAATCAATTGATTATCTCTATGGATAAGGAGATAAATCTATTTGATCATAAATATACAAGATTAATTATTCTCGTTTCCTTTATTATTTTTCCCTCTCTTTTATTTTTTTTTTTATTTCATTCCCTTCCATCATTAATTTAAGTCTCATAGGTTTGATCTTATATAATCTAATCCATTTTCTTGTTGACCTAATAGTATGAAATAAATTATATTGATTTTTCGATCAAAAGCACTTTATGAAATATTTGGTGTTTTTCTCTTTCTCTATCCCTTTCATTGGTACAACATTTGAATCATCAGAATCTAAAAAATTAAATTTCTTATTAAACGAAGGTCCTAAATAAATGGATTAATAAATCGGATTAATTTTTCCATCAAATTTGAATAAATAGATAACATGTATCTATATGAATCAATATTTTTCTATTATAGTATTTCTATTAGGTGTTTATCTGGTCATTCTCTCTTTACTTATACATAGAGATTTTCTATTCATAAGACTCTTATTTATCATAAAACTCAAATTTATTATTCCTTATACTTTTTATATTTCTTGTAAAATAATGAATTAGGAAACAAGGGACAATCTCAACATAAAAATTCACATATATTAAAATTCAAGACCTTATTAAATAAATGTGTAAGATATAATATAATATATTTATATATTCCACTCCTACAATTTTGATGTTGTAATATATTATTAAGGATTAAACTATTGTAACTTAATTTTTTTAACTTGATTTCATATACTATTTAATAACAATTGATTTATTACAATCTATGGGTGAGAAAAATAAGTTAAAAAGTAGTTTTTTTTAATAATAGCTCAACAACTCTTTTTACCATTAGATTAGAAAAATCAATAGCCATCAAATGATACGTAAAATTAAGTCAAAAAAATTAAATCATAATAACATCAACCTATTATTAAAATAATAAATAAAAATAAATAATAATAAAATAAATAATGTGATATAATTAAGTTGATAGTACGTATAGAATTGTTTTGTTTTGGTTGATGATGCAATTTTTTTTAATTGAGGGTTATGAAAGTCATTTTAAAAGCACAAAAATAGCAGTAACAATCACTTTTAATTAGGTTTTGCGGAAATTTTCCGTTAATAGATAAAATATATACAAAATTACCTCAAACAGAAAATTCAAGCGAAGGAAAAAAAGAAAAAAAAAAAAAGAAAAAGGAAAAAGTAGTTTCTTAGTAAAAGACTACTCGGCTACTCCTAGTATAATAGTGCAACACCTACAAAGCGAGAGGCAAGCGACACGCCCCGCCAGTCTCCTCTGTCTACGTTACCTCCTCCACCCTCTCTCTCTCTCTCTCTCGTACACACACTGGAGGAAAGTGGCAGAGCCAACTACCCTCCCCGCTACGGTACTATAAAAGGGTCTCCTTTAGACTCTCAAGTTGCAGCTTTGCCTTCCCTTTCTTTCTACTTTTCCGTTCATCACTTCCTTCACCAACAAGAAAACCCTTTTGCCCTAATACAGGTATATACATTGTCATGGAACTTCGGGTTTTTTATTTTGGGTTAATGGTGAGACTGTTGGTGGTTTTTTTTTTTTTTTTTAAGCAAAACTGTCGTGGAGTTTTTATGTGCTTTTGTATTTTTTTTTTTTTACTTGCTCATGCTCTGTTTTTGTCGCTGGGTTGAGATATATTGTTGTTTACTTTTCCCTTTTTTTGTTCTCTCAATGTTTATTGTGTTTTTCTTAAGCTTTTGCTGTGTTTTCCCCTATTTTTTTAAGACTGTATAGTTGTTATAACATACCAAAACCGAAAATATGATGTCTCTGTCTCTATATATGTTTATGTTTATATGCTTGATTTTGGGTGTTTTGTGGTCTCATTGATTTGCTTAAAGGATCGTGTTTTTATAAGGACAACATGTAGATGTTGTCGCATTATTAGTAATTGATTTTAGTTACCTTAACCATTTGCTTGAACAGGTACTATATTATGGCATCTCAAGACCAGAATGGAGGTAATAGATCAGAATCGTTACCACCACCTCCACCCGTTGTCCCTTCAATTTTTGTGCCCCTCCGTGCGCTTGAACCATCCAAGAAACCGAAAGGTCCACAACGTCTCCCAATGGCAAGGCGAGGTGTTGGAACTAAAGGGCAGAAACTACCTCTTCTAACTAATCATTTCAAAGTTGATGTGTCAAAGAAAGATGGCCATTATTTCCAATACAGTGTATTCTCTCACTCTCACTCTCACTCTCATTCTTGTTGGCGAAAGTTGAAAATTTATCTTTGTTTATTATTGCTGTAGGTTGCTCTGTTTTATGAAGATGGTCGTCCTGTTGACGGGAACAAAGGTATTGGGAGAAGAGTTATTGACATGGCTCAGCAGACCTATGCTGCAGACCTTGAAGGTAAAGACTTGGCTTATGATGGGGAGAAGACCTTGTTTACACTCGGTCCTCTGCAACGTAACAAGTTTGAGTTCACTGTTGTACTGGAGGATCTCTCCTTGAATAGGTAAAAATTTATGCATGCATGCATTGTTTTGATATGTTCTAGCTTTATTCATTTACCTTGCGTCTTGGTTTGAATGATTGACTTGGAGGGACTGTTTCGTGCAGGGTAGGAGGGAATGAAACCCATGGAGATGATGGCAGTCCTGATGCAAGTGAACGAAAGAGATTGAAGCGTCCACCACGATCAAAAACAATCAATGTTGAGATTAGTTATGCTACTAAGATTCCTATTCAAGCAATAGGAAATGCATTACGGGGTCAGGAAACAGAGCATTCTCAAGAAGCTATGAGAGTTCTGGATATCATACTGAGACAGAATGCAGCAAAGCAGTGAGTTTGTATAGTGTGTTTGACTTGGCTTAACTTGTTAATTTATTCTGTGTTGTTATATATATCTCACTTTGTTTCACCATATTCAGGGGTTGTCTCCTTGTCCGGCAGTCTTTCTTCCACAACAATCTAAGGAATTTTGCAGATTTAGGAGCTGGTGTCATGGGGTGCAGAGGTTTCCATTCAAGTTTCCGTGCTACACAGCGTGGTCTATCTTTGAACATGGGTAAGCTGCTTTACTGCAATTACATTCTCCCCTTGCAGTAGAATTAATCCCCTTGCAGTAGAATTAATCACTGTCTTTGTTTGTCTGCCAGATGTGTCCACTACAATGATAGTGAAGCCTGGACCAGTGATGGACTTTCTTTTAGTTAATCAAAATGTCAGAGAACCTCGTCAGATTGATTGGAACAAGGTAATCATATTTTCCTAGTAGTGTTGTTTCATGTTTGATGAAAGAACTGTCTCTTGATTTGGAACTTGCTTGGATTTGATACCAGGCTAAGAGGATGCTGAAAAATCTGAGAATAAAGACTAATCACTCTAACATTGAGTATAAAATTACTGGATTAAGCGAGTTACCTTGCAATCAGCAAATGTGAGCTTCTTCTTCTACTTTTTATCTTGTTTTTAACTAAGTGGTTTTTTTGAACTCCCAATAAATCTTTCTGCTATTTGCTAAATATGACTTGAACATCTCATAGGTTTGTGTTGAAACAACGGGGTGGAAGAGATGGTGATAACAGTGATATCCAAAATATTGAGACAACAGTCTACGATTACTTTGTCAAGAATCGTCATATCCATTTACGATATTCAGCTCACTTTCCTTGCATCAATGTTGGGAAACCAAAGCGTCCATCTTACTTCCCTCTTGAGGTGATTAAAATACTCATAGCTTTAAGGTTTCTATTTATGAGGCAAAGTACAATATTAAACTTTATATTCTTCTTCTTCGGCATAGCTTTGCTCATTGGTCTCGCTGCAACGCTATACAAAGGCATTGTCCAATCAGCAAAGGGCTTCACTTGTGGAAAAATCAAGGCAAAAACCCCTAGAGCGGATGAGAGTTTTGAGTGATGTAGGTTCTCCGATTCATTCATTCATAAAATTACCATATCTCCCATGGTTTCTGATTTTAACAGAGGCCTTTTCTGGCAGGGATTGAGGAGTAGCAACTATGATGCTGATCCACTTCTTCGTTCTTTTGGCATTTCAATCAACAATCAATTTACTAATGTTGAAGGTCGTCAATTGCAAGCCCCTAGAGTAAGAACCAAGTTGTTTTTCCCTTCTTTTACACTGTAAAGCATGGGTTTTGCTTCAAATGTCATGGTTTGTTGATCTGCTGCTGCAGTTGAAAGTTGGAAATGGAGGGGACTTCTTTCCTCGAAATGGAAGGTGGAATTTCAACAACAAGGTGTGCTTATCTTTCTGTCTTTTCAACCGTATTAAACATCAATGCAACAAGTTTTGAAATCTATATACTATATACTCCTGTAGCAATTAGTGAATCCTGTGGAGATTAAACGTTGGGCTATTGTGGACTTCGCTGATCGCCGTGACACAAAATACCTGATTGAAACTCTAATCAAATGTGGGCAATCGAAAGGAATTGTGAGTGTTTCAACAAACTACGTTATGAATTCTATTTTACCACCTTTAGAATCATCAATTTCTTATGTTTATATCTCTTAATTTTTTATCTTTTGGGCAATGTATACCATTTCTAGACTAATTTTTTTTTTTATTTCTTAAATTTTCTTTTTGTAGATGATAAGTAATCCTTTTCGAGTTTTCAATGAGAGTCCTGAATTTCGACGGCAGCCAGCTGCAAATAGAGTAGAGAAAGTGTTCGAAATCATTAAGGCAGGACTTCCTGGGCCACCACAACTTCTATTGTGTATTCTTCCAGAGAGGAAGAACTCTGACATATATGGTTGGCTAAATTTTCCTTGTTTACCTTGTTTTACTTTCCTTTCTGATTTGGTGTAATAACTTGGGTATTATTTTAACTTTAATTGTTCGAATTTAAGGTCCATGGAAAAGGAAAAACCTTGTGGAACTTGGGATTGTTACACAATGCATTGCACCTACAAAAATCAATGATCAATACATTACAAATGTCCTCCTGAAAATTAATGCCAAGGTGAACTATAATTGTAATGATAACATGTGTACATTTTCTGGTCTGTTGTACTTATTCGACCTTTTGGGCCTTAAACTTGTTGATTTTCTTCCATTTCTACAGCTTGGAGGCATGAATTCATTATTAACAGTTGAGCATTCTCCTTCAATACCCCTGGTTTCTAGATCTCCCACCATGATTCTGGGAATGGATGTTTCACATGGCTCTCCTGGCCGGTCAGATGTACCATCTATTGCTGCGGTATTACCTATTTTCCTTGTCCATTTTTTACTTTACTCCCTGTTGTTATGTTATCTTTGAGGTTCTTTTTCATCGTGTAATTGAAAGTTTAAGTTGAACTATCTGTGCTTCCATTTGCTGGTTCAGTAATAAGAAGCTTAGTATTAGCATTCTATTCCTTTTCTGATGATTTTTCTGGTTACATTTTTGATATACGAAAGGTGGTTAGTTCCAGACATTGGCCATTAATTTCTAAATACAGAGCTTCAGTTCGTACTCAATCACCAAAAGTTGAAATGATTGCTAATCTTTTCAAGCCAGTATCTGATACTGAGGACCAGGGCATCATAAGGTCAAGCAAAAAATTGCATTTGTTCATTCAATTTTCAATTTTACAGAGGTTATGGTACATCTGTTTAGTAGCTTGATTTGGTATCTTTTTTTCTGTATTCTTTTATTATAGGGAATTGCTAGTTGACTTTTATTCGACTTCAGCCCAAAGGAAGCCTGATCAGATCATTATTTTCAGGTATCTAACGCTCCAGCACTTCTGTTCATAATCAAATTTGTCTAAAGTGTCATTTTATTTTTCCCTCCATGTGTTGTACACAACTTGCTCGGGTTGTTAAAGTTTTCATTTGATCAAGAGTTTTATCCATTAGTATTTTCATTATCGATTAAATATGTTGGGCCCCCTATTATCAATTCATTGTATTATTAATTTATTATTAATTGTTCTATATGACCATTTTAATGTTTCCATTTTGATGTCCAATGTTATTGGTTTAAAATTATCTTCAATGACACTGGGATCTGCATCTCAGTACTGTAAAAGAATTGGTGGTAGTAACTAACTATTGTAAACTTAGTTATGAAGTTTCAATTGATTTGTTTACATTGTATTTTATGTTATTTTCATACGAAACTTAAGGACAGTTTTTCATTAGTCTCTGTGTGCCATACCCTTTAAGCAACTTGCTCAGGTAAATGTTATAATGATTGATTGAATGACAGAACTAATAAATGAAAACATTCAAGTCTATAATTGATATCATTTTATGAAATTACTTCTTAAATTTTGAGCATTTTCATGCTCCTCTTGTTGTGTATGTTTCTTCAGCTTATTGGTTGATATCTATCTGTTACAGGGATGGAGTAAGCGATTCACAATTTAATCAGGTCTTGAACGTAGAACTGGACCAAATCATTGAGGTGTTTACATAACCTTTGCTGCTTCAACTTTTAAGAGATACTTGCCATACATGATTTTAATACAGCTTTAACGTTCTTAGGCCTGCAAGTTCCTAGATGAGAAGTGGTCTCCTAAGTTCATGGTGATTATAGCACAAAAAAATCATCATACAAAGTTCTTTCTTAGTGGAGAAAATACAGATAATGTTCCACCAGGTTAGTCACTTTGCCATCTATTGAAGTAACAAGTTTGCCAAAGATACATTTATTGTTTAACTGAGCATTAGCCTTTTCCCCTGATTGATATGTGCAGGTACTGTCGTTGACAACGTAGTTTGTCATCCAAGGAACAATGACTTCTACTTGTGTGCTCATGCCGGGATGATTGTAAGTATTTCATATCCAACCTTGGTATGGTGGGTAATCTATATAGTCTGAAATCTAGATAACCAAGTAGTTCACAAAGAAAGATTCGTTCTCAGTTTTACTAACAGAGTTTCAATTACGTGTATGTAGGGCACGACACGGCCTACACATTATCATGTTCTACATGATGAGCTTGGTTTTCCAGCAGATGACTTGCAAGAGCTTGTGCATTCCTTATCATATGTGTAAGCATATAGCATAACATTATGTCATTGTTGTAAAGAGAGATTGTTGTGATGAATGAACATAACTATTATAAGATTTAATGCCAAACTAAAGCAGTTTTTATCACATTTAGTAATTCTGGCAACCAGAATAATGAACATTAGTTGCCAAATGTTTAATAGCAAGGTGTGCACTTGTCAGTACTTTTCTGTTCAGAGATAACTAACTACTGGTTTCTGATTATGCAGGTACCAAAGAAGCACCACAGCAGTTTCAGTAGGTAAGGAATCTGTAATTTTCAATCTTTTAAGTTTGCTATAAAAATTGCCAGCCCTTCAAAGTAAGACTGCACATACAGCACTCTGGTTCCATGAAGGATTACTTGGGAAGCAGAGGCAGGAATATGCTCTGGTTTCTCATGATCCTTTGCTGGCAGCAGAGTGTTGGAAGGAAGAGGAAAAACAAAAAAAAACTTTTGTTTGTTTACGCTGTGCCCTGAAATCTGAAGAAAAGATAAATATTAATCTGACAATGTGTTCATATATCGCTCTAGGGATTATTTCTTATGAGCAATACCATGCTTACCAAGTTTAATATATCTCACAACAAAATTCTTGCTAGAAATTTTATAAAAAGCTTTTTCTTTATATTATTGGTGATTTTATTACTTTTAAGTTAAAAGCGTTTATATTATTATTATCACCCAATAACGAGAAGAATTATCCAATATTCTATTAGTAACTGGTACATGTCTTAAAATAATTCCTCTTACTGTTCCTGAAGCAAATGTTTGTATTATGCAGTTGCTCCAGTGTGCTATGCCCACTTGGCGGCCAGCCAGATGGGACAATTTGTCAAGTTTGATGAAATGTCTGACACGTCTTCTAGTCAGAATGATTTCACAGTTGCTGGAGCTGTTCCAGTGCCTGAACTGCCTAGGCTGCACAGGGATGTGTGTAATTCCATGTTCTTTTGTTGAAGAGTTTGGCTTTGCTAATTAACTTGTTCCTGCTGGGGTTTTATTTTTGTAACTATTTTAGCCAAATTTGTGTTGACTAAAATATCTTTTGGATGAGTTGAAGAGTTTGGCCTTTTCAACTTTATTCCTTCTAGGATTTTATAACTATTTTAGTTTGACTAACTTATATATCTTTTGGATGACTGCTTCTCCTAGGTTTTTTTTTTTTTTTTAAACCTTTTTTCGAATTTTTTTTATCAATTCTAAAGCTGCATTTTCTTTTTTCTTTTTTAAAGGGAACTGTTACTGACCTCCCCGAACGTTTATAGAAGTATCAGATAGGTGCTGTCAGCATGTTACTTACATAACTATGAGATTAGTGGTAAAAATTGAAGGCTACAAAATCATTTATCTAACTCAATCAAAAGATAGAATAGAGACAGAAAGAGACTATATACTGAACAATTGTAAGAACTCAACTACATTGTTCTTGAACAAATCTCTGGGACACTCGGTGGTGATAAGCACCATGAACTATGAAAAATTCTAATGCAACTGATATCACAGACAAGTTGTTACAAGAAAAACCCTCATGGAGAAGCAAACCACCATGGTTGAAGCAACAGACAGCTGCTCTAAAAGATCCAGAGACAGAACTCTCTTAATTTATACCTCCAAAGTAAACTGAAAGAAACAACCTGAAATGGTCATATCTACAAAACTTTCAGACAGAGAGATAGGTGTTAGAATGGGGCTGACGTCGTTCTGCGAAGCTGATACTTCGGTTCAGGAGGTGGAGCACATGGCAACATCTTCTCAAGCTTCTGTAAGTTTAGAACAAGAAACAATAATTAACTAAGATACAAAACTGGAAAGATTAAATGATTCTTCAAACATAGCAATGAGCCAACATGAGACCATCAGTATCAAACAGACAATGCACAACACTAAGAAATTTCCCGACTTTTCTTATGAGTTCACCAAGTTTTAACCTACGGATTATATCGGACCATACATCCTCGATAGTTAAAGAACTTTTAAAATTTAAGGGTTTTTTTATCTCTTTGTAGGAAACAACAGGTCTTAAACACTCAAACCTGGATAAAAATAACAATGTGGTTGTATAAGGTATAACACAGGGGTGCAGGTCCAGAATACATTGATGGGATTAACCTAATATACTTCACTTAGCATTGTTCATCACAAAGGACCACAAATATATAAGTAGAAAGCTATTAAATTCAATCAGATAAAAGGTCCTTCCTAGGGAAGGGACCTTAGTCCCAAAGATTAAGAAAAAGGAGAAGAAATTAAACATGATTTTCCGATGCACAAAAATTATCACATTTACAAAATGCCTTTTCAAGAGGAATTGGAAAATAATATTGAATAGTAATCTTGAGATTAATAAGTTTTTGCGTAGACTATAAACAGGAAAAAAGCAGTAAATTAAGGAAATCCAGGACATGAGACAGTTGATATCATGTTGAGGACAATGTTGTCTGGAGTATCCTGAGATGTTGTATCAATGGGCAGTAAGCAAGAGTCAAAGATTGGATTTGTCAAAGATAAATTCACTGGTTGAAACACACACTCTCTCCCTATGACACACTCTATCTTTTTCCACTCTCCACCTGCATCATATACTACTAACAATTTCGTTACCATTAATCTTCCATCAATTTTCATTATACTTGACATATTGCTGCTCATCACATGGATAGAATAGAAGTGGAAAAACTACATGACATAGGCTTGAAGCACCTTAGCAAGTACCTACACAATTGATAAGAGTCAAGACCTAGGCTTGGGCAGGGGATCAGTAATAAGAAGTATGAAAGGATAATGGCCAAGAACATGATACTGTTGCCCAAGCCAGACATTTAAGAATACTACATTATATGCCCAAAGTGCTACTAATCTGAAAAATATTCTTAATCACATAATCCAAATTTACTTTTTATAATTTATCATCAGATCAATGTACTTCACAACTTAGCCAGTATAAACATTTTGCCAACAAATTCTGAGTTTTTGGCTAGAGTGACGAACCATGTGCTTTTAGAAGAAGCTCTAACTCAATTGGTAAGGGATTGGTAGCTAATTTGTTTTGCTAGGGGCGTATGGCACTATAGGTTAACATTTTTTGTTTATAGTAATATGCAATCATACAAACTATTTTCTACCAATTTTGTCTCCTCAAGGCTTTTATTTTGTATGAGGACACCTGGTCCACTCTTTCTATTTTATTAATTGAAATTTTCTGTTTCCTATAAAAATAAATAAATAAATAAGAAAGAAAGAAAGAACAAGCTCCAAATGATTGAATCACCATATATGACAAAAAGATCTCTAAACACTAGCATGCCAAAGAAATTTGAAATTGCTCATGTACAGGTAAATATATGCATCTATGTCTAAACATAAAATCTGGTGTAAAGTTTATTAACTTCGACACTGCTGATAATCAATTGTAATAGCCTTTTTTAAGCAAAAATGCACATATAAAATTCATCAAACAGTTTAATCATATACATAATATTTTCAACATTCTAAGGTTGACAACTCCAAAAAAAAAAAAAAAACCGAACTAGAGAAATAAAGATCCCAAAATCTTTGACTTATTAATAAGGTAAATAAATCAAGGANTTTAATCATATACATAATATTTTCAACATTCTAAGGTTGACAACTCCAAAAAAAAAAAAAAAAACCGAACTAGAGAAATAAAGATCCCAAAATCTTTGACTTATTAATAAGGTAAATAAATCAAGGAAATACTAACAAATAGATATAGAAGAATAGGCCATCGACATAAAGCGTTCTTATATAAAACTGAGTACAACATTGTAAAAGAAAATTCAATTTAAAATTCTTCAAAAAAAAAATCATCTCACAAGGGCATAACCTTTGGGTTTGCTTTCAGAGACAGGAGAGACTGACGGAGAAAATGAGAAACTTTTAAAAAATTAAGCTAAAGGGTAAGAGAAGATACACGTTTAAACCAAAAGAATTAACTACTCAACCCAACCCTTGGTTAATTCTTTAGCTAAATTTCATATTACTTTTCTCCCCAATAAAATGAAAGGAATAGATGATCTTCAAAACTTTCTGCCACTAAATATTTATCTGAGAAAAAAACAAAACAAAGCAACACCAAACTCATACCAAAAGTGCATCTCAGGACAAAGAAGAATATCTGATTTGATATGATCATAAAACTTCTAAAATGCATCATTATACAAATCAAGCCACCACAAAAAAAAAAAAAAAAGTAACTCCAAATTCAAGCCAAAAAGCATCCCAGTTCTTATAGAAAGGGAAGAAGGAAAATATCATGGTTTAGATGATCATACAACTTAAACATATCAGTGAACTTTGTCCTGCAGATCATCCATGCAGCGAAAAAAAAAAAAAAAATCAGAGTTCTCAAAGAACTATGAAAGCAGTTAAAATTACTCAACACAATCAAGTGTTTGATTGAAGCAGGAATGTACACAAATTTATTAATTTTACAAGAATACAATAATATACAAACCTCTAAGGTTCAAAAGATTTAAAGATGAGGAAGATATGCTCTAAACTTTCACAAAACAATAAATTTATAAAGGGAGAACTTCTATCCAAATTTCATCAACTTAGACAAGGGCAGGGGGAAAGTAAAGCATGGTGTTGAAGTTCTTTAAAGGCCGCAAGGTGTTTTCTAAACAATGAAATTAAAGAAAGACAAATAACAAGTATATCAGAAAAGAGGAATCCAACCTTCCGTTTCCTCAGCCTTTCATTTTCCTCTTCCAAACGTGAAACCTTGTTCTCAAGTTCATTTGTGTAAGCCTGTTCAAAGTAGTCTTTGCAGTCACAAGAGAAGTAAAACAAGACTGGGGGAACAAGAAAGAAATATAAAACTAAATGTATCACGCATTTACAAAAGCAACTAAAAGTCAACCTGCTTCCTTGCTCGTGAACGGGCAGCCGACTCCCGATTCTTTATCATCCTCTTCTGCCTCCTCTCAACAGTCTTCTCAATTATTTCTTCTGGGGTACCTCTTTTCCTTCCAAGAGTCTGTGTATCCGATAATGTTCCCAATGAAGGTGAAGTTAAGGCCACCTGGTTATCTGGATATGAAACATCCATCACGGTACCTGTACCCATGTGCAGTGGCTGTGGGATGGGCTGGCCTGGTATGTAAACTCCCATCATACTTTGTTGTGACTGCTGATATTGAGGATGTGGATATTGCATCCATTGACCTTGTTGTGGGTATTGTGGTGTTAAATTTTGATCAAGGCCCATAACAGGACCAACAGTTTTTTTATCCGAAGATGCCTCAGCTACAACTCCTGCTTTCACCAAGAAATCCTCCAAAGTCATCTCTCCAAGAGTAGGCTGTCGCTCCCTGGTCTTCTTTTCCCCACTATTTTTGTCTTGCTGAATATCTCTCCAAACCTCATCAACTGTCTTCTTACTTAGAGCACCAGTTAATGACAGACTTGCTTGATGCTGCAGAGCAGATTGATTGGCCAATGTTGTGCCCTCCATTTCGATACCCAAAGACTGGTTAGCCTCAACCGTCCATACATTCTTTAGAAGCTCATCAAGGTTCATGCTGCTGAGTGGTTTCCCCAAATCACCCAACTGATTTTGAACCTCATCAAGTGTGAGACTGTACATTGAATTTTGCCGTACTAATGGCTGAAACTGAGACTGTTTACCGTTACTGCTACCATCAACTTGAGACCCCATTGTATGAATCCCCATTCAACAACCTTCACCCAAAAAAGTCATTCCACAATTTCAAACTCCAAACACTAATATAAAGTTATGGCCCAAAAGAAAGCCCTAAAAATGACCTAAACCAAATCTCCAAACACAGCCCAAAATCAGAACCTGTAAAAACCTGTTCAAAGTTAGGCGATTAACTCACTCAAAACCTCCCACTTTAATTGATTTTTAAATTATCTATTCGACAACAGAAGTTAATATTGAGGTGAAAAATTGTCAAACTGCTTAAAAGAGAAAAAATGAATGGGGTCGAAAGTTCTACTCCGTTACATGCAAAGAAGGTTTGTACACAAAGACATGCCCGTGACTATGAAAATCTACAGTTTATAAATTCAATATTAAATTGCTTGAAACCCTAAACCCATAACTAAAAATAGAAGACAAGCAAGACTAATTAAACATATTGATAATAGAACTTCAACAGAAAATAAAACCCAAAAAGTACAGCTTAAAATCTTTTGAATAAAATTTCACAATAAAAAAAGAAAATATAAAAGAAAAAACATTTTTCTTAGAAAGGCAAGAAGATCCACCTCAACCCATTCTGCAAACTCAACTCAGAGACCATGAACCTGTGCATGAAAATCCCACTAAATAAATCGACCCAGCAAGTCACTAAATCTAAAATATGCCCCAGCAAGATTCTAACTTTACCTGAACAGATTCTGTGAGGAAAACAAATATCAAATGAAAATAAAGTGCAAATAAGAGCTAGATAGCTGCAATCTCTCGCATGCAAAACCAAATGACAGAAGTAGAGCCTTCCATTGATGAAAAGAATCAAAACTTAAAACCCAGATGTAAAAACTTCTCACAAACACAACATTACCATAGTCCAAGATCAAAAACCATAAAAAGAAGAGTGCATGAACCAAATCAATGCTTAATAAATAAGCAAAACAAACCCATCACAGAACAATCCAAATGGAACAAAAACCAAAACCCAGAACAGATCAAAATCCCTTAAAAGAATAAAAATTTCACTGATGAGTGGAAAATCAAGAAATGTAACGAGAGTTGAAATGTAAACAGAAAGTGTTAAAAATATATCTATTTATATATTTTAATAAAAGCAATAGTAAATGAAAAAAGAAAAGAAGAAAAAGAAACTTACTTTGTGAGTTAAATAGTGTGGTGTGAAACTGGAAAGGATTTGAAGATGAAATCAGCAGCAGTTTCTTCTTCTTTTGGGCATTTGAAGAAGGAAGGCCAACAGAGAGAGAGAGAGAGAGAGAGAGAAGCAGCTCCGCAAACCGTAATTTTAATTTTATATATAAAATAAAACTTAGTTTCTAATTGGCCCATTTTGTTTTGTTTTTTAAAAAATATGAATTTTATACAGTATGGCCATTCTCATTTGCTTCTTCCATGAGCCCTCCGGCCTAACTTTATTTTATATAACATATTTTAATCGAATTAATTCATTAATTCCAAAAACAAATATTTTATATTTTATATTTTAAAGAGTTAATAACATATATAATATTGAGTGGGTTATTTCTATCCATTTTATAAAAGCAAAAAAAAAAAAAAAACCTTCTATCGTCCGTCCTCTTTCATAAGAAAAACAAAAAAAAAGGTAATTCTAAAAAGAAGAAATATAATTTTTAAAATTTATTAAAATAGGAAAATAATTGATTGAGACTTAAGAGAAAGAGTTGGGTTGAGTTGAGCTGAGCCGAGTGTATAATATAAAGGATAGAGTGGGAAGCAGGCGAAGAAAAGTCATTGAGTGGACCCAAAGCCATAACTGAACACACTTTTGTCTAATATTCAAACATCTCGAAGTTTCAGATAGCCTCATCTCACTTTCCTTGTCTTTTTTTTCTTATCTTATTTTCTTTGTTAGGATTTAGCATTACATTAACATCCCCCCTTTCTTCACATTTTCAAAATTTTATCTAAATATTAAAAATAAATCTCAATTATTTTATTTTTATAATTAGAATTATTCTTTAAGTACACGCTATTGCCCATGCAGGCGGTGACTATTAAAAGAAAATAAAAAAATAAAATGAATTAGTTATAATGGGCTTACAGGCCCAATAGGGATAAGATATTTGGCCCAAATAATACTCAAGTCTTTGCTGGAGCCCGAGAGTAGGAGTGAGAGAATTCAAATCAGAGGAGCGCTCTCTCTCTCTCTCTCTCTTTTAATATCAAAAACGTCGCGTGGCGTCGCGTCGCGTCGGTTTACGCTTGGATCGTCCTTATTCTAACAATTCAATTTATTCCCTCCAAATCTCATTTTTCAGTTGAAGTTAGGGTTTTCGATTTCTCTCTTCACGGAGACGCCATGTCCGCTTCAGCCGTCTCGATCACGGCCAATCCGGCGGCGGCTCGCCGGAGACCCGTGCTTGCCAGCGAGAAGAAGTCCAACAACATAGAATTGGTGCCCGCGGAAGCGCAAGCCAACGGCGACCGAAACATGGCGGAGGATAGAGGTGCTGCCGCTGCTAACAGTAGAGATCTGAGTCACCACTCCATTCGTGGTGAAGCGGTTGTGGAGAAAGATTTGGTGCAAGTGAAGAAGAGCGGGATGGCTAATTCTACTGTGTCGCCTCGCCGGACGAGGAAGGCCACGGCCAAGCCCGAGAAGCCGCGGTGGGTGACTGTGGTGAGTATCTTTACTAAGAATTTCGTGCTTTTGGTGGTCTTGTTGGGGCTGGCTCAGCTAATTAGGAAACTGGCTTTGAAATCTGGGGACTCAGTGGCTGGGACGCAATTGGGATTTTCGGAATTCGAGAGGCGAATTGCGGAAGTTGAGGATTTCTTGAAGAGTACCACGAGATTGATGCAGGTTCAAGTTGACGTCGTGGATAGGAAAATCGAGAGTGAAATTGGAGGGCTGAGAAATGAAATGATCCAAAATATTGAGGACAAAGGCGCAATTTTGGAGCTTGAGTTGAAGAAATTGGAAGCGAAGAGTGAGGGATTGGAGAGGATGTTGGGTGAATTGAAGGCTGTTGATTGGTTATCCAAAGAGGAATTCAATAAGTTTTTTGAAGAGTTTAAGAAAGGGAAGAGTGGTGAATTTAGTGAAAATGATGTGAGTTTGGATGATATAAGGGTTTATGCAAGGGAGATTGTTGAGAAGGAGATTGAAAAGCATGCGGCTGATGGGCTTGGGAGAGTGGACTATGCATTGGCGTCTGGTGGGGCTAAGGTAGTTAAGCATTCAGATCCTTATTCTGTTAGCAAGGGGACCAATTTGTTCTTGTTGAGTAGTCGAAATGTTGTCCACAATGATGCTGATAAGATGTTGAAACCAAGTTTTGGGGAGCCAGGTCAGTGTTTTCCTTTGAGAGGGAGCAGTGGATTTGTTGAGATTAAGCTGAGGACAGCTATCATACCTGAGGCCATCACTTTGGAACATGTAGATAAGGTGAATTCTTGATTTAATTATCATTATGTAGTTATCTTTATTGCCTTGCGAAGTTATTAATTAATGTTCATGTTCCATGTATGGATTAGCTTCTGATTTGAAGTTTTATAACTTGCCCTAAATAATGGCTAGGTAGATATATTCTTGGTAGTACTGCTAATAGATTTGACAGCAATACAATTTATAATTCAGGTTTTGTTTTCAATTAGCTGGGCCTATGGTTTATTGAGCGTATTTAAAGCAATTTAGATCCTCTTAAACGTAAACAAGATCCATTTGCATTTGGTGTGAGCAATTTAGTTGTCAGATCTGATGTATTTGCATTCGCATTCCTTGGAAATATAAGATCCTTCAAGTCGAAAACATTGTAACTGATTTAAGTGAGGCCTAAGAGAATGTAATCACTGGTTTAGACTTTGAATGAGTTTTAAATCTGCCTTGAAGTTTAAGTTCATCTAAGTTTGAGGAATAGAGTCAGAATCCAAGTTCTCATCCTAATGTTCAGAAGATAAGCATTGCCTAAAATCCAAAAGATTATATGCCTTGAAGAATGCTGAGAGGGAACCTTCTTCTGGGAAGGTTTTGGAATTTTTACTTCAGTTGTAAACTTAAACAATCATTTCGGCATATGATCCTTTTGTTCCACTATTGATTTTAAGGATATCTTTTGCTATCTATTGTTAGCCTTTTGACCTTTGTTTCTAACACTTTCAGCTGGGCTGACTTTGTTTACATGTTAACTGATTTAGTTTATACACTTTATTGGGTTGTGGAGATTTAAAATTTCTGCAAGATATGTGTGAATACTTATGCATTCTTTAATGTTATATGCCATATGGGTGCTTTGTTGCAATAAGAAATTTATATAATGTAGGTGGGAAATGGATGATTCAGGATAGCTTGTTTTCTACATTTTACTGGCTTGTCTAGCAAAAGAAAGGTGGATGAATGCTTATAGATTTGATTGTGATAGAGGAGTTAACAGAATTAGGGTTCACGATCTAATGGGTTATTATTTGATCTAGTTATGAACTATAACTGAAGAGCACACAACAATGATGAGTTTAAAGGGATTTGTGAAAGCATGCAATAGAAGAATTGTAAATTTGAGGGGAGAAATGGGGATAACACACTATGCAACCATGCCATCAACAAGATAAAAAGAACTCTTTAAGTCATGAATGAAAACCTAAGAAACATGAGATTGTATAGGCATTTGTTGACTTATTATATTTTTTTTTGACTAAGGCAGAGATCCTAAGATTTCAAACAAGTAATCTTTAATAATAAATAAATTATCCTAAGTAAACTTAAGACCTAATAATTTAACATAGACATGGCTCATTGGATTTTAGCTAAAGCATATTCCAGAAAATATATAAAATTTCTAAAATATCCCTATACATAAACATAACAGCACAAGACTAGAATATAAAAAGGTTTTGATGCTAACAAGGATATTTTCTTTTAGACTAAAAAGCTACTTTGTTGATGTTGAGGTCTTGGCTCTAGTTTTTGGCTTCCAAAACCAACATGCCTTCTATACCCATTCTAGAGAGTCTGCATCAGAGAGTGTTTTAAATGCAATGACACATTTATTAAGTGAATTTCCATGCTTCAATTTTATATATATTGGTAAAGATGTAGGAGGTGGAGAGAATGAAATGTTCTAATTCCTGTTTCGTTAGATTTAAGGTTTTAATATATATATATATATATATGTTTGTGCACTTTGATGAATATTTGTCAGTTTCTGTATTTTAAAGCTTAAAATCTTAGCATATTTTTGTTTGAAGTAGGGTTTTTCTTTCTGCTGTGGATTGAAATTGCATTTTGATTATGATTGATATGGTTTGATTTCTTTCAAGTGATTGTATTAGGTCTTCTGACTCTTCCCTCAGTGTATTACTTTGGAAATTTTGATAATCTTTGATAAATTCCATTAGTTCAATAGTTCTTTCTTGATTTGAGAGACTGGGTAAATACTTTGCTTGTAAGTATTGGGAAATTTTATAAATATTTGATGAGGCCTAGTATTGACTTATAGTTTGGAGTTGATTGTTTTTTATATAATGAGCTTCTGCAATAATGTTGTTATCCCACATGTGCTTCTTTGCCTTGATGGATGGTCCAAGACCAATAAATAAGGTCCATGCACAAGCTTTTACAGTTGGAACTTCGTGAAATAACCAAGTTTATTGGGTTTTTGATTGGAAAAAGAGAACACAATAGAACACATGAATGATTAGGTTTCATATTGAATGCTCAAATGCACCTTAGCATTTGATAGATTGGAAGGGTATCTCAAGTAGCAATCAAGTTATCAATGGAAAGCAGTAGAATAAACCGTTACAGTTGGAACTTCGTGAAATAACCAAGTCTCTTGGGTTTTTTATTGGAAAAAAAGAACAGAATAAAACACATGAATGATTAGGTTCTAGGTTTCATATTGAATGCACCGTAAAAAGCATTTGATAGATTGGTAGGGTATCTCAAGTAGCAATCAAGTTATCAATGAAAAGCAGTAGAATACCTCAATGCACAAAATCCTAATAATCTCATACAATGTGTATAAATTCTTTAATCGTCTGGGAACATATTATTCTAGTCCATGATCATGCTTCTTTACGTGCCTTGAGGAAGGAATAGGCAGGTGGTAGAGACTGGAGAATTAGCACCCTTGTTGCAACAGTCTGCAGTAGTTTCTCTCGTCTTCTTTTTCTTGACTGTTATATTTTGTTGTGTTGCTCTGGACTTTTATTTTATGTTTTACCTACTTGGCCTGCCTGTATTTCTTATTCTCTTTCCTCCATCTTAGCCCTTGGTCAAAGGAAAAGTTAAGAGTACTAATTAAAACTTCTGTCTGTTATTGCTGTTTCTTTTCTTTCTATTAATAGTTAGATAGGTATTTTTATTACAATTGTTGTTACTAAATCTTTTGCTGTAATATGAACAGAGTGTTGCATACGACAGATCTAGTGCGCCCAAGGATTGCCGTGTCTCTGGATGGCTGCGGGGCCATGATAACTTAGCAGTTTATCCTGAGAAGATCTTTCTTCTGACAGAGTTTACTTACAACCTTGAGAAGAGCAATGCTCAGACCTTCAATGTGTTGGACTTACCAGGCTCTGGGATTGTTGACACTGTTAGACTGGACTTTACATCCAACCATGGAAGCCCTTCCCATACCTGCATTTATCGTTTGAGGGTGCATGGTCAAGAACCAGATTCTGTATCCATGTTGCCTATGCAATCTTGATGAGCAAATCAACAAGGATTAACCGTGTCTGCTATGCTCTTGTAATTGTTACCTTTGCTTCTTTTTTTTTCCTTTTTTATTTTTTGTGTAGATCAAACTTCAGACTTTCTGTTAATTAGATGCAGAGTTTTCACTTGTACTTAGATATTTCCACTTCCTGTTGTTACTATTATCACCCCCCAAAAGGAACCAAAAGGGTGAATTATGTAAGGTTTCTGACTTGGTGGTAGTCATATTGACTTCGAAATACTTTCAGTTAACCAGAATAGAAACCTTTACATATTGTAGTCTCTGGAAGACATACCATTATAGGTGAAGGTCAACAACTTTAAAGCCTACATTTACTACCATGAAACTTGACCCATCACAGAGGCAAGTCAATGCTTTACATGATGAAATGAAAGCCTAAATTTTTTATGGTGAGCTTTGGTGGTGCCCATGATGAGGATAGATGTACATGAGGTCGTGCTTAAAACATGCTATGTTGATGGCCAACTCCCAATTGAAGGGTATCCAGAGATTATCCATTATGTTGTACTTTATTAATTTTGTATAGGCAGAAGATTAATTCTTTATTCAAAATGAGCTGTTTCGTCTTGCCGTCTTCATCACTTTCAGGCCAATTATACCTCTCTTTAACTAGTTAATTACAAATGGCATCAATGGACTTAACAAGTTTTTATTTTATATTATAATTCAAGGGTGTTCGATACCAATGTTTGAACTTCCTACTAGCATATCTTATCAATATGTAATATGATCTTGTAAGTTATTCAAAATATGAGTTTATGTTTAAACGTTGCAAATCTTATAATGTTACCAGTAACATTTCCAAATCCCGTAACATAAACATCGAGCAGGGTTCAAAACTGCCCAATATAATAAAACTTTCCCGAACAAAAATTATTAGTCAAAATCAAGATCCTTGAAACCCAAGAAGATCATAGTTGGGACCAATTTGTGAGTATAGAGAATAGTTCTTTATCGGGGGCCTACACCAGCTTAAGAAGAAAGAAAATAAACACACATTAAGAGGGGTTTTGATATTCACAAACGACATTGAGAAGTGGGGTAATGCTAACAAGGTTTGAAGCACAAGAAATGGTTATTCTGAAACATGCTGTCCGTGACACTGGTTGTCCCTTAGTCTCTTTGCCCAACCAAAGCACCCAGTCTTCCATTATTTTAGGGATTCTGAACTTTTCAACAAGAAGGCAAGGGCTGGACCATCCAACACTTGCTTTGTACTTTACATCTCCGCTGAAACTGGGCAAATGGGTATTCGTCAAGACTTATTATTAGAACAAGGACTGGGTCCTCATTCGTCTCTCGTTTGTTGCTACTTTCTGCCAAAAATGAATGGGCCATGAAATGGGTAATCGGATTACATTTTCCAAATTCTTGGTTTGATTCCTTGCTGATTACCAGGAGTTTTGCTTTTGGTCCAAGCCAAAGGCAAAGGCTCCCCTTAAGTATTGAGTTTGACTAACGACTACGAATCCTGTGATAAATGGCATTCAAATCGATTCATTTGTTGGTGATTTCGTCCCAACAAAAGCTATTATAAAATCGACCCCATCCAATAGTCCGACCCGTTTTACAAGTGAAGACAGAGAGAGGGTTTGAACTCGCCTGCCATAGTGTCAGGAAACCACAAGTTTTAACAAGTACTACTTTCTATGATTTGGTTTCAGTCTCTGGCCCCACACGCACGTGGGGGTCCACTTTCTCACTTTCTCTGCACTTCTGAAGCCCAATAAAAATTTAAAAAAAAAACTATTAAAAAATTCTTTTTATAAAAATATAAAAATAAATAAAGCCAACCTTGTGCTATAAAAAAAAAAAAAAAAAAAAAAAAAAAAACTTTTNAAAAAAAAAAAAAAAAAAAAAAAAAAAAACTACTTTTTCATCATAAATAAATAAATGGCCTCCATTCCCCATACAGCTACTTTCTTAATGCTAAAAAGGGTTTTTGAAATGACATTTTGGATTCGATTCCCACTTTTGACTGCTTTTCAGGGGAATGAATGAACCCAAAACAATAAATTTGAAAGAAAAACCAAACCCATTTTTATGTAATTAAAACCAAGAACATGTCTAAAATCTCAAGTATTAAGTAGATCTAAATTATCTTAATATTTAAATAAAAATGATAAAAGTATCTGTTTTCTCCAACTCATATATATCTAAAGATCATTTGTACATGTTAAAAATAAAATTAATTTGAAAACTAACTTGTACTTTATTTAATAGAAACATGTGAGAACCAACAATTTAATGAAACATAAGTTAACTGTTTTAAATGGGTTACAAATTAAGATTTCAATTATTTAATCTAAATAGGTTTATTTAAAAAAGAGATAAGTTTGATGGTAAAGCAAGTTTTCCCAAATCTCATACTTGTTTTTTTTATAAATTTTTTTTTTTTTTTAAATATTGTTATATTGATCATCCCTATAAAATAGTTTGTACAGCAAAAAATGCATTTATAAATAATATATTTCTATTTTAATATCGTGACAATATTGTCCTTTTAATAACCTACCATAAAAAAATACTTATAAGATTGATTGTAACATTCAACAACTACAAGAAACAACTCAGCCCTTTGTTCATGTTTTTGGAAAACTACACTGACAGTACAGAGGAAGATTTTTGTGACTCCAATAGCATTTAAGTTCTTGGAAAAGCAAGTTTTTTGATAGAGTAGAGAGGTACATTCCAGTTCTAGAACGTTGATATTCATTGTTCAGGTTTGTTTTGTTTTTTTTTCACTGTTTTGTTTTTGTTTTTTTTCTTCTTTTGTGTAAATAACAAATAAAAGCATAAAAAACTAATTAGTGTTTCTTCACAAGTTGACTTTCTTGAAGAATACCCATTTGGGTTGTCAATTCTCTTTCGTGCCTTGCCACCCATATTTATGCTTCTGATCTTCTCCTTCATGGCTGTGATATTCTCTGCTTTTCATCCTTTTTGGGTAATTTTCATTTGTGTTATATTTGTCTACGTATCAGTTCAATCTCATTATGATTGTTTAAACATATATGGTTCTATTCTCAAGTTATTATTCATTTGTTGTTTCTTGTGATAGTTTGATTCTATTGATGGGTTTTTTATGTAATTGATGAATGCCACTCTGTTTTTGAAGGTAAGCTTGGTGATTTCAAGTTAGCGCCATTGATGAAATTACAGTGATCTCAGACATGACGCTGAGGAATCATGACAACAAGAAGAAGGTTTTTTCTTTTTTCTTTTCTTGTGTTTGTTATATTGTTTGTTGTGTATTCCTTCCTTTCAATACCACATTTGGATAATAATTTGGAAAGTTTTCTCAGTTTTTGCTTTTTTCTCCTTTTGATTTCAGTCCATCTTCCAGAAAATATTCTTGACAAGAGAAAGAAATGGTCCAAACGAGAGAAAAATGGTTAAAGAGACATTTGATATGTCCGGTAAGTGTTTAGATGCTATTCTTTCATAAGATTTCTGATCAATATTTTATTTTTGTATTTAGATAATGGAAAAGGGAACGTGCTTTCTTGCCTCTCTGTAATAGGAGATTCACAAAATATTATTTTTTAAATTTTGTTGTGAAGATAACATTTCATTTCCTTTTTCCTGGAAGATATGGTACAGCTTACAGAATAGAACAATCTTGTTCCTTTTGTAACTTCCCTTGGCAAATGAAATTCGAAGAAAAGAAGTTGATAGCTTGATTAGGGATAAAATAAGTTAAAGGTAATGACAAGGAAAAGAATTGAGCATACTGGCAATTTGTGGTAAAATTGAGAATATATTCATGTTTGAACTTTTATCTGGTGCAAGAAAGGAAGCAAGAATAGTATCATTTTATCTCTCTCTCACCTCATATTGCTGATGTACTTCTCTACCCCTTTCTTTTACATGCTTATATATTCTCATTATTGCTGGAGACTGGATGGTATGGTTGAGAAGTTTTAGATGTTTTCACTAGCATGAGGATTTGAGCAGTCTTCATATTAAGTCTGGCATAAATTTTAAGAGTATTTTGTTTTTTCACTTCTTCTAATTTTGCTATGCTTTATATCTTTTGTTTGTCTATTGTAAGAACTTTTTCTGCTTCTTTATAATTGCAGAAGCACCTTCTGATTCAGCTCTTGAGTCTCTGTTCTTTGACAGCGAACCAATGCCAAGATGTCAAGTCCAGTCATTCAAGTACTGATGACAATTTATTTATGCTGTTTTGATCATTAAATTACTTCACTACTATATTCTTGTTTAGATAAGCTCAGATTTTAAAATTTTGTTTTTGTTTATTTCTCTGTTAAGAGTTTTTGTAGCAACATGGAATGTTGGAGGGAAACCTCCTCACAGCGGCCTCAATCTGGATGAGTTTCTTCAGGTTCACAATCAATCAGACATATACATTTTGGGGTATTCTCTCTCTTTCATTTTTCTATATTTCTTTTGCATGATTTATTGTCAAGTTTTTCTACAAGAGAAGGCTATTTCCTTTTTCTTCAAAGAAACTTCCATCAGATCAAACACAAAACAATTTGTTCGTAAGTTTTTACTGAAGTTGAATACCTAGTTTAAATGGTTTACGTTTTGAATTACCATAACATTTTTTATTCTCAACTGTAGCAGGAATATGTTTAGTACATAAGGTGCCTAAGGTACTCAATTTATGACAAATATACTGCAATATGAATATTAGTCCAGACATTCTGCTACAATGTTTCTTAGCAGATGTCTTTCAAAAAATAAATGTATATACATATTTAAGTTTTTTTTGGGGACAAAAAGGGTTTAAGTTAACTGCCTCTTGAGTAGGAAACTCTGTTAAATTTCCTTCGTAAGTCAGATACTTTCGTATCTCTTTTTTTTTCTTTTTTTTTGTTGGTGATATTCATACATATTTCTTCCTTATATTAATTGTCATCCCAATCTATCAGTTTTCAGGAAATTGTCCCGTTGAATGCTGGAAATGTACTAGTTTTAGAAGATAATGAACCTGCTGCAAAATGGCTAACTTTGATCAATCAGTCGCTGAACAAGTCACATAGTCTGGCTTCTAGAGGATTCAAATCTAATGCCCCTTTCAGCAGCTCACTATTCTTCCAGAAACCTTCTCTTAAAAAGGTCAGCAAGACTTTCAGGACGGAGAGTAAAAGGAGGCTTAAGACTTGCAACTGCACTCCTGAACTGGAAAGAAAATACAGTAGGGAATTCTGTTTTCGATGCCAACAATCTAATATAAGTGAAGATGACTTTTCTTCAGAAGATGAAGAAGATGGACCCAGTAACTTTGAAATGACAGATATTTCCACTTCCTTCTCTACCAGCCAGATGAAATATGGCCTTGTAGCAAGTAAACAAATGGTGGGAATATTTGTCACTGTTTGGATGAGAAAAGAACTCGTGCCTCATGTAAGTCACTTGAGAATCTCCTGTATCAGTCGCGGAATTATGGGCTGTCTTGGAAACAAGGTAATTTTGGAATTACATTGGCATAGTTACTTAAGCAGCATATGCAAGCGTTGTCCACAATTTTATATGTCCTCATAGAATCATAGAAATGAAAATAAGAAATAGAATATTATTTACCATAACAACTAAGTCTTATGCTGTCTGTTCTGTGGTTCCAGGGGTGTATCTCAGTCAGCATGTCGTTTCATCAGACAAGCTTTTGTTTTGTATGCAGTCATTTAGCATCTGGAGAGAAAGAGGGTGATGAGCTTAGGAGAAATTTAGATGTCATAGAGATACTTAGAAGCACTCAATTCCGAAGGATCTGCAGGATGCCTAACAGTAGGGTGCCTGAGAAAATTCTGGACCATGAGTAAGCATCTCTGAATTTGTTTGAAAAGTAATTGAAATTATATTTCATATGCTTTTTTAGTACCATATCAATAGTTCTCTTTAGTTATTTCACAAATACTGATCTTTACTTGTTAAAATAAACACAGTCGGGTTATATGGTTTGGTGACTTGAACTACCGGATAGCACTGAGCTACTCTGAAACCCGAAAGTTTATGCTGCAGGGTGACTGGGACGCACTACTTGCCAAAGATCAGGTAGTTTCTTTTTTTATTGAATCTTCATTATTTTGATTCCACAAGAAAATCATTCATTTTGTTTTCAGTAGCACAAAGGATACACTCTTCCTACCAGTTACAAGCTATCATTGAAATTGATGGTTAATCAGTGAATCAATTTTGTTTCTTTTATGAAATAAAAGTAATGATCCCATTCATGTAACCATGCAGATGTGCTTATATCAAATATTCTGTAAAATAAACAACAAAAAATATTTGGTTTCTGTTTTAATGCTGTGACAATCAAAATCCTTGCCGTTGCCTTATATCTATTTTTCATAGATCTTCTGATTTTAGCGGACCAAAAATATCAATTGTTGTGGAAGCAGCACTTTTAGTGAGATATAGCTGTGATTTTGTTTTTATAAATTTTTCTCTGTACTGATATGGAGTTGTTTGCCTCTTGTTTGATAGCTCAAGATGGAAAAGGATGCTGGGAGAGTATTCAAGGGATGGAAAGAGGGAAAGATTTACTTTGCACCTACATACAAATACTCTTATAATTCAGATGATTATGCTGGAGATACTATAAAAACCAAAAACAAAAGGAGAACCCCAGCTTGGTATGTACAGAAATAAAACTGCATCCAAATTTTTGAAACAAAACTGGTTCCAATTAATTTTTAACAGTTAAGAATTGCAGGTGTGATAGAATACTTTGGCATGGAAATGGAATTCGACAGATTTCTTATATACGTGAGGAGTCCCGTTTTTCTGACCACCGCCCAGTATGTGCAACTTTTTCAGTGGATGTTGAGGTTGTTGAGGGTGGATTAAGAAAGAAATTATCTGGCACTAATATGAAAGTTGGAATCGAAGAGCTCTTACCACTTACCAGTAAATAAATGCATCAATAACATGTAAGTTCATCTTTATGATCTATGGAGTCATTGAAATACTAGTGTGCTTGGTCTTTTGACCAATTTTGTTACCTCAGTTGTCTTATTTTTTTTGCCTATCATCAGGTACTAATATTACTGAGCATAGCCGTTGTTAAGATTGAAGAAACACCAAATTTTACTAATACATATGGTTGGTAGGATGAAGTTCTCTTATGGTAGCATTGTCAGTTGTGCAATTTGTACAGGCCATTCTGCAACTGCATAAGGCGTTAGAAGAAGTATTAGTATCTTTCAAGACATGTTATGCAGCCGTAATCAAGGCACATGACCATTGATGAAGCATGGATAATGATGAAAGATAAATTCTTTACCAAGAGTAGATTATTACTGGGATGACTCCATAACTAGATGTACTCTCAGATTGATTCCTTTGATTATCACTGACCAATGCATGCCATTTTTTGGATAATTGGGAGCGTGGTAGATGACAAAATATGTTTCCAAGCTTTTGTAAAGAACCATATATATATTTTTATTTTTAATGCTAGTTTAGGAAGATGGGGGAAAAAAAAAAAAGAACCTAGAATATTTTTTGTTTCTTTTGGAAGAACTGAGATAAAGAGAAGGAATTCTTGGATCTGTGATTGTATTTGTTCTCTAAAATATCATGAAGCTGAGTCCTCTATGTTGGATCATCCTCATAGAAATTTTTATTATTATAACAAACAATTGATGATGAAATTTTATCAAGTTTGCATAAGAATGTGTTTATTCGCTTATCCAACTTTTAGTGAATAAACAAACACAATGACCAAGAATCATATTCAAAGTTTTATGACTATGACATTAATGGACTTATCAAACATGAGATTCTACGTTATCAAGTGATGATGATAAGCAAAGAATCTGTAAAAGAAGAGAGCTTGGAGCTCAACCTATGATTACTTTCATTCAACACGAGTTCTAACCCTATATGTTAAGCGATTGACTTTCCAAAATAGCTTAGACTGAACCCTAGAAAGCCAAAGGGAATATTCTATCCTATACATGTTTATTTAAGGTTTTCCTGGAGTAGAAATAAAATTTATATAAGAAGGATACTACAAAGAATTTTAACATAAAAAAAAAAAAGCCAAATACATCAAATCAAAGTACAGGTCGGGTCGGATAAATATGTCCACCCGTGCCAGGCAGAAGAGTATTGTTCTATCTAAACCCCTCTTTTAATTTTTATCAAATTAAAAGTAATATTTCAATTACTAAATCTCCTCAGAATCTCGTTGGATTAATATGCGAGGGAATTGGGTTGGACCACCGCACTCTATAGGGGCCAGCCCAACCTAATCTACAGAAACATAATAATGACAAATTTAAACTACAAGGAGAGTAGAACAAAAAATTAAAAATAATTATTGTAATTACAGAGACATAATTCTGTTAACAACTCTTTACCTTGTACTTGACACACTTGACCGGTAATCTCTTTTCCTTGCAAGTTCCCAATCCCACTCACCTTCACATGCATTAGTTCCTCTCAACTCTAACTTGTCAAACCGACACCTAACTCATCTTCAGAAGCAATAATACTATTCATGCACACTTTCCCATATTTAGTATTTATATTATTCACAATCTGCTCTTCCTTTCCACCCACATTTGCTACGTATGATTAATGACTTCAGCTGTTGCCTACAGCTTAAGATTGACCAAATTGAAGTAGCATTATTCATTATTTATGTTAAAAGAAATTGTAAGTTATCAATTTCGCTACTGTTCAGCTGCATGGGTAGTGTTTATATATACAGTTGAAGTCTCTTTAGGCTTTCCATTCCACAGATGCATTTATTATCAACCAAAATGATGATGAATCACTCATCCATGTCTCTCTTTGTCTCTCTTTCTCTTATCTTTCTCTTTTTCTTCTCTTCAGCTCAGCCAACCTCATCTCAGCACTCCTCTCCCTCACAATCATCTTCTAATGCCTGCAAATCCACTCCCTATCCCAAGCTCTGCCGCTCCATTCTCTCCACCTTCAACTCATCCATTTCCAATCCTTACAACTACGGCAAGTTTTCTGTCAAGCAATGCTTGAAGCAAGCCAAAAGGCTCTCCAAAGTCATCAAACACCACCTCAACCACCGCAAAGAACGCTCCAAATTCACCCACCTTGAGTCTGGGGCCTTCGAGGACTGCCACCAGCTCATGGAGCTCAATGTGGACTTTCTGGAGTCCATATCCAACGAGCTCAAATCTGCAGAGTCTTTGAACGATGTGCTCGTCGAAAGAGTCACGAGTCTCCTGAGTGGGGTGGTGACGAACCAGCAGACTTGCTTTGATGAGCTTGTGGATTCCAAGAGCAGCATCGCCACTGCGTTGTATGAGCCCTTCTCCAACGTCACTGGCTTGTACAGTGTCTCTCTTGGGCTGGTCACGCATGCATTGGACCGGAACTTGAAGAAGAACAAGAGAAACAAAGGCTCCAAAAACCGGTTTTTAAAGCATCCCAACCCGGATCGTGAACCGCTTGAAACTCTTATCAAGGTAATATATGCAACTATTTTAATCATTTTATTCAATTTTATAACCTAAAAAAATTAGATCATATAAATAATTATCACTCCCTACAAAATACAAAATATTTGAACCGGTTCCTCTAGTACTTTTAAATAGTGTGATTATTAGCTTTCAACATCGTTAATTAAGTGTTTGAGATCTATTTAATTTTGTCTTAATTTTGCTAGATTCGGACTCTTTAATTATTAAGGATGTAGAAGAATTTAACATGGATAGGTAGGTCAACGTCTATTAAATTTGAGTTATTGTTTGCTTAGATATGTTCATTGATGAGCTTTGCTTGTCGCATATAATGGACTTTTCTTATAAGATATAATATTAAAATTTTTATAAACTCCCTTATTTCATCTAATCTTAAATTTTCAAATTTGAGTGTCACACAAAAACCCACATATGATATCAATTAAATAGCTCAATAACATTATAATTATTTCCTATATTTTATTCTATTTTTTGAGCTGTGCAAAAAGAAGTAAAATGATTTCAAGAAAGTGGGGCTAGATTCATTGAAGAGTGAGTCAAAGCACAAATCTAGGTTTGTGTTTGGAGCCCAATAGAAATCTGAGTAGACTGGTAAACAAAGTAAGTTTATTTGATTTGAGTCTTGATATAGAGATATAATAATGAGTCAGCGGAATATGAAATAGAGACAATAGGGCAGACAAATTACATATGATTTGGTTGCAAAGTCAAATATGGCATACGAGTGGCCCAAAAATCTGCCTAGATCTACTTAACACGATAATATGAAATGATCAAATGGTTACCCAAGTTTCAACTTGCTCAGCTTGCACACAGCCTGCAATTATCAGAGTCATCACATGGTCTTGCGTGTCAAAGAACCATATTTGCATTCAATTGGTTGTGTGTATATGCCAGCTAGCATTATCAAAATAAGAGACTACCATGCTATGTGCCCATAACTTTATATGACAACATAAAAATTTATTCAAATAAACTGATAACCAATTTATCACGTTCAGCGTTAAAAAAAATGTAGAAGAGTAGTAAAACCCCATTTTCATGGAAAGATTTTTTACTGATCTGATAGAAAACCAGAGTTTATTAGTTTAGTTAAGGTTAAAAGAAACTGTTCGATCAATAATGATCAACTTGAATTAATGCAGATTCTACGAAAGGGGTCTTGCATTAAGTGCTCTAAAGGAGAACGAAAGCTTGGTGAATTTGAGGGTGGTGGAATTCTTGTCAACGGGACTGTGATTGTCAGCCAAGATGGCACTGATAACTTCACAACAATCAGCGATGCCATTGCATTTGCCCCAAACAATTCCAAGCCTGAAGATGGCTACTTTGTGATCTATGCAAAAGAAGGATTATATGATGAGTATGTGGTTGTGGCAAAGAATAAGAAGAACATTCTGCTACTTGGAGATGGGATTAACCGCACGGTGATCACAGGAAATCATAATGTGATTGATGGCTGGACAACTTTTAATTCTTCAACCTTTGGTAAGAAAAAATATATATAAAATTAACTGTTATATAATTTACTGTTCTATTTAGTTAAATTTCTATTTCATAGTGAACCCAAAAGTGAATTGTTTTCTGTTGTGATGCAGCTGTCTCTGGTGAGAGATTTGTAGCAGTAGACGTTACATTTAGGAACACAGCAGGTCCTGAAAAGCACCAAGCAGTGGCTTTGAGGAACAATGCTGATCTCTCTACATTCTATCGTTGTAGTTTCGAGGGCTATCAAGACACTCTTTACGCACACTCTCTCAGGCAATTCTATAGGGAATGTGATATCTACGGCACAGTAGATTTCATTTTTGGCAATGCTGCTGCTGTCTTTCAAAGCTGCAATATATATGCTCGAAAGCCAATGCCTAACCAGAAGAACGCCTTCACAGCTCAGGGAAGAACTGATCCGAATCAAAACACTGGCATCTCCATCCACAATTGCACCATTGAAGCTGCACCGGACTTGGCAATGGACCTCAACTCAACTTTAAATTATCTGGGTCGACCCTGGAAGCAGTACTCCAGGACAGTGTTCATGCAGTCATTTATTGGACAGCTGATCCAACCTGTTGGATGGCTAGAATGGAACGGAACAGTTGGATTGGACACTCTATATTATGGGGAGTTTGAGAACTATGGACCAGGTGCAAATACTTCTATGAGAGTGAAATGGCCTGGCTACAATCTGATGAATTCTACTCAGGCTATGAATTATACTGTCTATAATTTCACACTGGGAGACACTTGGTTGCCTGATACAGATATTCCCTTCGATGGAGGGTTACTAGTAGTAGGTTAAAAATATTGTATTTGTTACCAGCAAAATTTTAATCATTTTGTTTATTAATTAATATGTAGCTTTTTAATGATTGCTAGATTGCTGTGGCTGCAGCGTGCAAGACTAAATAAATCCATTTGATTGTAGCTCTAGACACTTAATAAAGGTAGATATTGATTGATCCTTTTGGAAATGGTTTTGAGGCCAAGGGACTGGCTTGACTGTGTTCACTGTAACTTTATGCTCGCATTCGCAGCGCTTTATATGCTAGGTCCAACACCTGACAGATAATTATTTACATCATAAATAATACTACACAAACAAATTTTTTATACAAATTGATCAATGTTCATCCTTAAGAGGACTTGGTGAGCTTTTAAGTTGGTATAAATATAGTGGTCAATTGGACAGAACTCAATCGGCAGTGCAATAATTATGACCCAACGTTAACAGTAAAACTATAGAGAAAGAAGAAAATACTCAAATATCAAATTTTAAGTTCTGCGGAGTCTAGAAAAGTTGATGCAGTATTTGATTTGCTGGCTTCACAAATTTTTTTATGATGTGGAGTACCTATCCAAGGGTACTTAGCTTTTATCTTGACCACTGATGTTATCAAGAACTCTTTCGGTTCCTTTACAGGATCCTCTTCTTTCTTCCCGGAATATATAATAAAGAATACAATTGCATTAAACTATCAGGATCGACCCTGGAAGGAGTATTCCAGCAGTGCGTACATGCAAATAATTAAACCATATATATGCTTGAAAGTGGAAACCTGATCAATCCTATCAAATGGATAAAATGGAATGGATTGGTTGGATTAGAAACTACATTACGGGGACTTTGAGAACTATGGACCAGCAGTAGGTAAGAATGAGAGTTAATTGTCCTGGCTATGAATTTTACTTTTCTCTATGGTTTCAGAGTGGGACTGGGAGACACTTCGCATAACGCCTAAATTCTAATATATTAATTATATTCATTTATATTTCTGATATATATTTATATTTGTAATATTTCTATTAGATGGATGTATCATTCCTTGACAGCTCTTTCTTGATCAGAGCATGACGTACAGTTCTGGCCGCTTGATACAAGTATTCCTTTCTCCGAGGACACTAGATTAATTCGAATTATATGCAAGGCTTAACAAAGCATAGTGTATTCATTAAATCTCCTTCATTGTCGACTCTTTAGCTCTAATGATTATTACTACAATTCTGTGGCTTTTAGGACAAATGTATATTTCAGCTTCCTTTCTCTCTTATCTTTCTTTTCTTCTTCTTTCTTCTTCCTCCTTTCTCTTTCTTCTCCATCCTTGTTTCTTTCAATGAAAAATTTTCTGTTTTTTCATTTGGGTATATGAAGGTTTGGCCTCGGATGGGGGATTATCGGTTCTTTTGGTGGTTCAGCTGGTTGGGTTGCTTCAATTGCTGTAGCTTTTGGTGGGGGGCGATTTGCATTTGCTGCATCAGTGGATGGAGCACCTCCCACTGGTGCTTGTTTCCTTTTCTGATTGCTAGGCTCTATCACTTCTGTATGGGAACATATAATGGCAATCTTCTTAATGGTTTTAACTTATCTTCCTAATGGCAATTTTCATAGACTTTTTCAAGTGTTAATAGTTTTGTACTTTCCAATAGACTGTTTGGATGCCAAGAAATTGAATAAGAAAGAAAGGCTGAATATTGTTTGAGAGTAACGGTTGGGGACAAATGTGCTTCAGCAAACAATAGGGGTTCATGTGTCATTACCCCTTTAATTACATGACTTTATCTTATCGTATTCGAATGTCTTCCTACTTTAATTAACGACCAACTTCTTTTTTTTTTTGGTCAATATTCTTCTCGTAGATTCTGTGAAGCTATTCGCTCGAGCCTCGATTCTCGAGTCATTCCTTACAAAACAAACAGATTGCTCCAAATAAAGCGTTTGAAACACATTCGGGCAACATGATAAGAAACGACAACACTGTCGTGGCACTAGTTCAACCAAAGAAGAAGTTGTGGAAATACAACTTGGAGACTGATCGAATCATCGTGCAGATCCTATGCGTAACCTTTTGAGGATCAAAACTTTCCTTATGGCATTGTACTTTTATTATTCCAAATATTTCAAATTCAATAATCAATCAGTGTGTCACATATTAGACTGAAAACAAAACAAGTCATATGAACGAAATGAAAAGGGAAAAAAGAAAAAAACAGAAAATGTTCCTCGGAAACAAAAAGACTCGATCAATGCATATAAGCACGATCAAAGGCCAGGTTTGTAGCTTACACCTGCATCCGAGATCCACTTATCCCCTTGGAGGAATGCCTTCACTGTAAACTTACTAGCTTGTTTATGGCTAATGCTTCTCAACCCCTTCCATTTAACTCTGTTTTTGGTCGAGGATCCAGGCCCGTAATTCTGAAATTCCGCGTAAAATATGGTGTCTGGAGCCGAATCGCCCACCCAGGGCAACCATCCTTTTGGGTCAATGAGGTTTCCCATCATGGAATGCATGAAAACTGTCGTTGAGTGATTCTTCCATGGCCTTCCAAGGAATGTCTTGACTCCAGTCAGGTTTCCATACGGCCAAATGGTGCAATTCTGAATCGAAATACCAGTATTCTGATTTGGGTCGATCCTGCCTTGAGCTGTGATGGTGTTTTGTTGGCCAGGCATTGGCCGCTTGGGTAAAACGTTACAGTTCTGGAGGACGACTGCTGAGTTACCGAAAATGAAATCAACTGTTCCATAGATGTTGCATTCTCGGTAGAACTGGCGATTGGAATGTGCGTAGAGAGAGTCCTGGAAGCCATCAATATGGCACCGGTAGAAAACTGACATGTCAGCCGTCGACATCAGGGCCACTGCCTGGTGCTTGATTGCGCCGGCTGTGTTTCGGAACCCCATATCTCTAGCAATGAATCCCTGGCCAAATACAGCTGCAGGGAGGAGTTTGATTATAAATACTAAGAACATGTTATTCCTCAATCATAATATATTTTGCATTTAACTTATGAAAAAATAAATATTTTTGCACTAATGAAAAAAAAAGTATAATTTGATAAATGTTTTCATTAAAAAAATCTAAAAAATAGAAAATTCATTCTTTAATTTGGCCGGGTAAGATAAATAGAAAAATAGTTTTGAATTGTTAATTTTGCATTTAACTTATGACAAAAGAAATAAGAAAAACAGTTTTGAGTTTGGTTGTTTGATAATTTTTAATTGATTTTTTTATTAATTTGATTTATATAGGAGTAATAACAATAGATAAAAATTCACTAAGAAAAACTACTATCAACATGATCTCAAGAAATTATTGGGGGATACGATAGCCTATGAGAACTTACCAAATGTTGCAGATGAGAAGGTGGGAGTTCCATCAACAAAGTTACGGCTACCAGATACAATCGTTGCATTCATTCCATCACCAATAATCATCACATTGCGTTTCGGCTTCTCAACTCTTACATTCTCTAAATAGACTCCTCTCTTCACGTAGATGATGAACCTCTTCTTGCTTTTATCAGGGACAGCCTTCAGGGCAGCACTGATTGTTCTGTACTTCCCGGAGCCATCCTTAGCCACAACAGCATTTGCCTTCTTCTTCAACTTATCTGAACTTTCAATTAGCTTTCGGTGATCCTTAGGGTGCAGCCATTCTGGCACGTTATGGTCTGCAGAGTAACCCATCAATCGCCTCAGCTTCACAGAGCTTGCAACGTTTGAAATCCAGCTGATAATCGCCAGGCTATTGCTGGTGAGTTCGGTAGAATTCTTCAGGTATTCATGAATACTAGATTTTATTTCTGCTTCATCAAAGCCGTCAATGCAAGTCTGTAGACAAGTACCAGCAGTACTCAGCCATGTCCTGAGATCATTGACAGTTTCAAGCACCGAGGCGCCTGAAGACAATGAGGTATCCAAGTGATCCAAAGACAGAGCCACAAGTTCACGGCAGTTATCCAAAGCAGCAATAGACATATTACTAGTAAGAATATTATCCAAACCAGAAGTACCATTCTGGTAGAAATATTCAGAGGCTTTTGACAGTTCATTCCAAGCCACTTTCATGGACAACTTGAAGATATCTTCAGGCGACATCCCGTTGAAGTCATGAACCGCATTGCTGAGACTACTGAAACACGTGTCCTTGTACAATGTCACATCACATGCAGCCTTTATCGACGTAGAAATAGAGGTACTTTCACCATCTTTAGAACCTCCACCAGAGTTACGAGCATGAGTTCCCACAACAGCAGCCACAATAACAGCAACGAGAACGACGGAGGACAGGCTTATGATGACGATTCTTCTTCTGGTTTTGCGGCTACCATGGAGCCTAGCCTGATCAGCTTCATTGACCTTACCATATGATCGACTGGAAGACATGTTTGTCATCATTGGTAAGGCTAGCTGTAGAGTGCCGTATGCAGCTCAATTGCATATTAGATATGGTGGGTGAGGGAGTTTTATATGGTAAGCATGAATAGCATATAGTATATCGTAACGCGGCAACATACGTGCAAGGCACTAAGCATTGAAATAGCTAGGTACCAAGATGTTTACAGAGACCAACCATTGGAGTGCTTCTCATGTTAGCTTTTATAATATTGAGATACAAATTTTGGTATTAATGTTGAAAGAATATTAATTAAATTGATAATATTAAACGTTAAAATGGTTTATAAATTGAATACTCGAGTTTTAGTAGAATATTTTTCTAGTATAGAATTTTAATAGAGAAATTATTATATCTATGTACAAGTGAGACCATACATGACTGAGTACACCAGATTGTAGTATAAATTAATGGAGACCAACCCTTGGGCATCTTCTGGACCATAGATACTCTTGTTTCATAATTTCAATTAAAAATTGATGAAACTTTAAATTATATATCTTTTTCTACCTGCTAATAATTAAATATGTTTTTATATAATAATTGAAGAAACATATAAGAGGGAGAGCAATACATCATAAAAGGAAATAAATCCTGGAGATAGCCTAAATATTTACGTGTTAAAGACCGAAGATTACACAATAATATCAAGACAAATAAAGGAAGAAAATCATCCAGAAGAATCACGTATTGCGTTATCAATAGTAACTCCGAATTATTATGAATATGGTTTCCCATTTTATATACATGTGTTGTCTACCTCCCACTGTAGCCACCTAAATTAGACGTGTGATTAACATTCAAATGACACACATTTGATTTGCTGTTAAAAATTAATTGGGAGGGTGGGAGCAGTAAGATCTTTGAAAATTTTCTACTTCAACTTGCAACAACAGATTGCTCTCACGTTCTCAAAGAAGCAACAACTCCAAGTCTTCAAAAATTATTTTCAATTAATCAGATTCATTGCATTTAGATCATTGATCTTCGTGATCAGACAGTCAACAAGGAGTTTTAACTTCTCCTTTAATTAATTAGTAATATATAATTACTTCCAATGTCAACCACATCCACATTCTCTTCTTCAATCTTCAATTAAATTAATTAATAACGTATGTCTACGTGGGCGATACACTAGTTGGGCTTGTACAGATAGTGGGCTTTCCTTAATGGGACTTATCAAAGCCCAACTAAATGAGAATTAAGGGGACCATCAAACATAATACCAACCAATCACTCAAATCTTAAACCAACTTGCAACTACTTAAATTTAATCAAGAGTTTAAGAAGAATAATCAAATTTAATTTTGTTAACATCAAGAGTTTCATATTGATTTTTGAAACTATTTGAAGAGTATGTGAAACTAGACTAAAGTTTAAGATCCAAAATTAAAAAATATAATAAATTTAAATTGTATAATTGGAAGTATAATTAAACATTTATATTTATTTTAATAGTGATATCATGTGTTGGTAGGAAGTGAAGTATACCAAGTGAGAAATTGGTTGAAAAACTTGAACTGGGAATCTGACTAAAGATAATGAGGACTTGTCGTTTTGCAAGATTGAGGGTGGACAGGAGATAGATATCAGGAACTGGTGTCGTTTTGCAAGAGTGAAAGGACGGGAGTTAAAAACAGAAGGTGACTGACGCGTACTCCACTCCACCACCACGACAAGGCGGGCCCCGTCATTCATAGATGCGTTCGCTTCCTATTGGTTCTTTATCTGGACTCCACATGTGCTCGTTCTCCCTCCCTTCAAATGCGGCGGCTGCGAGGACTTCCACTTCAATTTCACTCCGTTAAATGCGCTTTTGGTAATTCTAGACTATTGCCCTCCACAAATTACGTAGTTGCCCGTCCCACAACCCACTGAATTCCCTCTCATTTTTTTAATTAAAAAAAAAAAACCTTCATTTAAGAAGAAAATATCACGGGTTACAAAAGTTGAATAAATTTTTTTTTAATTCGATTTAATTTTAAATTAACAAATCGAGTGAAAATTTATTATTTAAATTATATTAATGAAATTTTGCTAAAATAAGTACGAAGAGTATTTTGTTGACTAGACAGAACTTCACTTTTTATTCTGGATTTTGTTTAATTTAATTTTATAAAATTATTTTTAACAATCATAATATTAAATATAGTATTAATTGTCTGAACTTTAGATTTACGATATATTACAACTCATACATTAAATATCGATTTAAAAATAAAATAAAAAACCCATTTTTATTTGTTCAATTTGCAATGATGATAGAGGTGAATGTTAGAATTTAGTTGAGTCCAGTAAGATTGGACTAAGCTAACAACAAATGATTGGACTTTAAAAAATATATATATATATCACAGTTTTTAAAAAATAATAAATAATAAATCGACAAACATACTATTCTCCCACCATCACTGAGTATTTAAATTAAAAATAATAATATATTTTACATTTAAATTGATGTATAAAGTAAATTTTAACTTTTAAAACTTTGATAAGTGGTGTGTTGAGGAATGGGGTGTTTAAAGTATACTTGGGGGTGTATTTAACTATCATATTTAAAAAAAGAGGATTTAAATTTTTGAAAACATTTCATTTTATATTTATTCATTTTTTAAATTTCACCTCTAAAAATGGCTTTTATTTACAATATTAGTATTAAATAGAGACTACTTGTGACTAATATTAAATTTAAAAAATATCCTTAGAAAAATCTTTGTTCTGATAGAGAGATGGTGAACAAATGATAAGTTAAAAATTTAATGGCTATATGAGCATGCAGATGTGTAAGATTTTGAATTTGATGATGAATCCACGTGCGGAACAAATCTACTAATTACATTATACACTTGGCACGTGCATCGGATAATCGAAAAATTGAACCAATTGATGTGAAAATGATAATGGGTTTTCGAGTGCTTGGTAGTTGGTCCACTATTGCAAAAATTTCAAATTACATTTTTCTCATTTTTCATAAATAAAATAAAAAATATATAAAAAATTGTTTTTTAGGTTTCAGTAATAATTATTTTTTTTGTTAAAAAAAGAAAACAAAATAAAAATAATTGGGTCCCCTCTACTCTAATAGAAGTATGATAATGATTCAGGAGTATGATGAAGGATGAAGACTTAACTTAAAGATCGAACAACTTAGTTACGAGGATTGACTTGTATTGATTGAAACTGAAAGGTAACCAAAAAGTACTTATATCATCAGAATTCATCTCAAAAGTACCACCTAATACCTATAAATAAAAATATCAACAAACACTTCACATTTTATTACTTGACTTGAAAATTTGATACCAGCTTATTTTAAATATTATTATTATTATTATTGTGACATTTGACACAATTGTTGTACTTGGATTGTAATAGGTATATGATTTGATTTGATATATTATTATATTTTGTTTTAATATCAATTTCGTATTTTAAAAGACACGTAATTGAGAAATTAGTCTAAATAGCTCAAATTATTGGGCTATTTATTAAAATAGCCATTCAGGGGTTAAGGCAATAAGACGAAAATACCCTCCATTATATGTAAGTATTTCCCATTATTTCTCTCTAACTCCTCTCCTCAAACACTCCCCCGATAACAACTCTCTATCTCACTCCGCCGACGAAGGCGACTGCTTATAATGAAGAGAGAAATGATAGAGAAAATGAAATATTTATTGAGTGATATTTTAATGAGATTATATTTTTTTGAATAGGTGTATAAAAAAAATTATCTTATAAGATATTTTTGCAAAGAACCTATTAATTTAAGACATTTCAAATGTTGAGGAATTTGATTTTTTTTGTTAATTGAAAATTTGATGAACTTGAATTTTTTGTTATTTGAAATGTTTAGATGGATGGATGTTGTTTTGAATGTTGTTGACAGAAAAGAAAAACCCATATATATT
>JANLJB010001125.1:1918-14862 GCA_026212285.1 Bursera cuneata | reverse complement strand
CACTCATTTTATCAATTATCAATATCAGAGCTCAATCTCTCTTATCATAAGCTTTGCTTATTTATCTTT
This sequence comes from Bursera cuneata, assembly GCA_026212285.1. Taxonomy (NCBI): domain Eukaryota; kingdom Viridiplantae; phylum Streptophyta; class Magnoliopsida; order Sapindales; family Burseraceae; genus Bursera; species Bursera cuneata. The sequence continues at coordinate 14,793 of JANLJB010001125.1, read as the reverse complement.
CGGTGCTTGTATTGTCTTTACGGCTCGGTACTTGGGCTTGTCTCTCGTGTGGTCCTTATCGTGTGAGAGCAAGAGGAGTGTGGTTTAAGTCTTTACTTGCTATCATTCCAAACCTAGCTTCGGCGACGGAGTTAGGCGTGTGTGTGCTTGGTGAAGATTATTAGCCTCTTTAGGCGTAGTCTTGTGCTTGTGTTGTGGAGATCATAGCCTCCTTAGGCTAATTGGCGCAAATATTATCCAGCTTAGAATCGGGGTCTCCATAAGAGGGTTGTGAGATGAGAATGAAATTAGGGTTATATTTTTCATTATATACTCATGCATCAGGTGTGGGTGAGTACATGTTAAGCATATGCAACCAACAAATAAAATGTCGAAACGTGGCATAATTATAAATTTTTTTAAAAAATCGAGTCCGATCAGAATTTTTTCGGGTTTTAGGCTGCAAATCCGATGGAAACCCGAAACCCGACGAGTTGAATTTCTCTGACCCGAACTCGGGTTCCCAAAATTTCTGACCCGCCCAAAACCAGACAGGTCGGGTTCAACCCGACGGGTCGGGTCGGGTCTGTTTTTTATGCCCAGCCCTAATAATAGTGGTTTTGATCGGATGATAATGTAATCAATCTAATGTGATAAAATTATAATATATCTATATATTTATATAATTCTGAAGTATAAATTTATATAATTGATATATAAGATAATAAATAAAATTTTTTAAGTTTTAGATTTTTGACAAATAATACAATTTTAAAGCATAACCCAGTATAGTTGACATGTAAGATGACAAGTAGGATTTTCTTGAAGGTAATTTCAATGTTTTTAATATGCATTTAATATGGATCCATGCTAGAGCTATTATTATATATTGAAATATGTGAAAATGAATGGATTAGTAATAATCACATATTAAACAAATCAAATGATTAATATTTATTGATGGTAAGCAATAAAGAGTGAAATTCATGCACGAACTTTCTATGTTTTCTTTTACGATTTTTAAGGTGATCAGTATTTATTGTTCTCTGTAAAATTTAAAAATAATAGCATAATCTTTAATCATTTTAATTTGCTTTAGCATCAACATTTCCAAGACTCCATTCATTTTCTTTCAAGAGGATTTATATTGAAATATGTGTGCATGCATATGATGAAATATAACATCATGCATGTGCAGGGTGCTTTATAGAATATGTATTTAATATGATCCATGCTAGAATTATAATTATATATTAAAAAATATATAAATAAATGGATTAATAATAATCACATATTAAACAAATTGAATGATCAACATTTATTGGCGATAAGCAAGAAAAAGTGAAATTCATGTATAGACTTTTTGTATTTTCTTTTAAAATTCTAAACTGATCAACATTTATTGTTCTCTGTAGCATTTATAAACAATGGCATGATCTCTAATAATTCTAATTTGCTTTACCATCGACATTTCCAGGGCTCTGTTCATCTTCTTTCAAGAGGTAGCTCTGTTTTTATTAATTTCATTCAATTAATCAAATATTGTGAAATTTATAGATTATTATATTTCATTGTCATGTCATGAATTTAATTGAGTGGCTTTCTTTAGTTCTAATTGTAATTTGTGATTTAATTTTCTGTACGTTTCAAACTTCATTTATAACTTATTGATTATTTAGTTGTTTCGATAACAGAATTCTCATATTAGAAGTGTATATGCTTCGTTGCAAGCAATATTTCTAGGGCTCCATCTATCTTCTTTCAAGCGGTAGCTCTGCTTTTGTCAATTTTATTCAATTAATCAAATATTGTAAAATTTGTATATTATTATATTTCATTATCAAATCATGAATTTAGTTGGGTGACTTTCCTTAGTCTATATTGTAATTTGTGATTTGTTTTTCTATATGTTTCAAACTTTATCTATAACTTATTGATTATTCAGTTGTTTTGGTAACAAATTTCTCAAATTAAAAGTGTATATGCTTCATTGCAAGTAACATTTTCAGGGCTCCGTTCATAGTCTTTCAAGAGGTAGCTCTACTTTAATCAATTTCATTAAATTAACCAAATATTATAAAATTTGTAGATTATTATATTTTATTATCATGTCATGAATTTAATTATGTGACTTTCCTTAGTTTTTATTATAATTTGTGATTTTTTTTTGTACGTTTCAAACTTCATCCATAACTTATTGATTATTTAGTTATTTCGGTAACAAATATCTCATATTAGAAGTATATATACTTTGTTGCAAGTATATGTCAATGCTATAAATTTTTATATTTAAATGTTTTAAGCTTTTTTAAGTTTTTCTCTTCTCTTAAAAAAAAATTTAAAGCAAACTCTCATCTCCTTAAGTTTTGAAACAAAAATAATTATTAAATTTTGAATTATATCAAAATTAGACTAATTTACATATAAGAGTAACACTAAAATATAATATTGCGAAATAATTTGTTGTGGTAAAAAACCAGATATTTAAATATACTACATATTGTGTAAGCCCTTAAACTTTAGAAGACCAAATATAATTTGTAAATTAATTAAATGTTATTAATTGTATTCTTTACAGCAATATCATCAAAATGTCTTATACTGCACTTAAATATTTTGACCAATCATGAGATGATTGGATAATTATCGTCAGAGTAGCTAGAATATAGGAGTGTCATATCATTTTTATTGATGAACATGCAACAAATATATTGCTAAAAATAATTTTAAGTTTTTTTTTTTTTTTGTAAATTATACAAGTTTGTTAAAATAGCTCATTTTCATTCATTTTGTATAATAAAGTTATTCATACAACTATACTAAATAACAGAGTTCCAAAATGTAGGAACCACATATCAATTTATTTGATAAACAATATAAAAGTTATACCATGTACCCCTACTTATAGACCTGTCTCCAACATATACTATATATAATTTCTTATGATTACATTTCTTAAAGAGATTAAAAAAAAAAAACCAAGAGTTCCTATACGAAAATACAAATTTCAATTTTAACAAAAAACTTCTTTAAAAAATTTATAAAAATATAAGTAATACAAAATAAAAAATAATATTAAATAAATATAACCGCGTAACACGCGGGCTTTGCATCTAGTATATAAATAATAACATAGAAACTCTTTTTGCTTTATCCTAAAATAATATAATAACTGAGCTTATTTTTGTTTGTTTTATTTATCAAATTTTTTAGATTACAATTTTTTTAAATATGTTTTTATTATTTTATTATTTCACTGATAGATTACTAGACAAGTTGACAATGTATCAAGGTGTCCAATATTGCATTTGGATTTGACAAGGAGGTAAATTTGAACTTAATATTTAAATTAGGACCAGTTTGAGAATGCTTTTGAAACTGCTTTAAAAATAAATTGGTGGTTTTATAAAGGGTACTAAAAGCACGGAATCCCCTATTTTTAGAGGCTGTTTCTATTTTTAGAATATAATAAGTCAAAATTATCTTTATAAAAAATTTTAAAAATATAAAATTATCCTTATTTTTATTATACTGTTAACATATTATATTAAACATGACTTTTACCATTAATATTTATTGAATTTAATAAATATATATAATAACTATAAATTTATTTTATTTTACATATATTTATTTAATATGATTTTATGAATTTTGAAATTANTATATATATATATGTGTGTGTGTGTGTGTGTGTCTATTTTGGAACTATAATATTAATTTTAAATTATTTTTTGACATTAAATTAAATTAAGAATAATTTAAAATTTAATTTGCTATACAACTCATATATTCTTCTTTTAATTAAGTTTTTAAAATTATTATAAATTTTATTATATATATAATTATAAATTATTTGTATAGAAATTATTAGAAATAATTAAAAAAAGAATTGATTATAAAATATTAAAATTAAATAGTATAAGTATATAATACACATGTCTATTTTGATATTTATACATAATAAAAACAAAAGCAGCAGCAATCCCAAAATCCTTTATTATGTTTTTAAAAAAAGCAAAGTATTAAAAATTGTTTACTTAATAGCTCAACTTATTTTATAAGCTGCTTATTTCTACAGCAAAACAAAAACTGCTTACTTTTGTAACAACAACAATCCCAAACTGGTCCTTAATTAAAATATTTAAAGTTTTCAAAATGTCGTTACTTGTAAAAAAGAAAAATCCTCTCAAATTTGGTTATTATTTATATTTTTTGAATTTCTTAAAGCATGAGTTAACAAACTGCATCTTGCTTCCAAATCTCTACCTAATCAACTGAGGTAGAAATTACATACAAAGATTATGACTTAGAGAAGTTGTAAATTAAAGTCCAAAATTTGACTTGCTTATTTATAGTAAATTGTTTCTCTCTTTAAAGTGGAAGTTGATATTACTTCTTTCAAATTTTATGTATCCATTAATTCAGTCACTTGGTCATGATCTAAGGTCTAAAAGGGGAACAACTAGGGTCATCATATAGTATGGATATCATGTAGGGATTTTTGAGGGACCATATTAAATGGTATGTCTAATAATATCATATTGATATCACATGAATAATGTCACAATTATTGCCTAGCAATATTTACCCTTCAATTTCACTTTTTATTTCTAGTTGTGAACAGATTTCTCACATTTAAGTGGCAAGTAGACTCCAATATATAACCAATTTAAGGACTCATTGGGTTACAAGAGGTTATTTTTATAGGTACACTACAACTTTACCACCTGAAATTTTAAAATTTATATATTTAAATGTAAAGTGATTTTAATTGTGAAACTTTTTAAAACAATTAAAATCTTAAAATTTTTTGAAAAATAGTTAAATTTTTTAAAAATTAGATGTAGTACACAAATTGACAATTTTTTTTTTCCTATAAAACTCTAAAGACTGATAGATAGATAACCCAAAAAGAAGTGTTAAGCTGTCGATCTTAAAAAAATATATTTATTTATTTATTTATCTATTTGTGATCATTATATTTAAATATTTGAAAAACGAGATTATTTTTTAAAATATTCCTTAAATTTTGGTTAGTTTTTAAAGACTCCATCCTAATTTGGAAAAGAAAAACCCTGCATTAGAACATGAAAAATTACCAATGTATTGCATGTTTACTGTCATCAATGCGATACCAATAAAAAAATAAAAAAAAATAAAAATAAAAAAAAAGATACAATTTAAAAACATAAGTTAAACGTAAGTTGTACCATCAATATTTTTAAGATTAAATAATGCGCTTGATACAAAATGTCGAAAAGAAATGTTTACTTCTCATTATCGGATTCTATAGTAGTTTTTTAGATTAAATATATAAATTTAAAAAACGTTTTAGTTAAATATGTTTTTCATCAAATTTCTTATACCCTTTTATTTTAAATTTTCAAAATATTATATCCATATTATAAAACCTCTAAAGCATGAGTCTAAAAACTTATTAAGAACTGTGAAAAGAGAATGACCGAACCCGTACTTCAAAGTTTACCTAAATAGTTGAGGTAGAAATTGCATACAATGGTGATGAAAATATAGAGACGAACCGGGTTGAATTAGATTGCTAGATATTGTATTTATTGTGAACTTGATATCTTTAATTTCTCTACAATGTAGTAGCTTGCCCCAAATTCGTAGAGTGATGTTTGCTTTAGCTCAAAATTTTATATTCGAAATGGTCGATCCAATTGGTTGAACAAACTACAGCAAGTTTATGATATTTCAAAACCTTTCCTGCCAATGAAACCAAAGTGACACAAAATCCTTAGCCCTTGCTTTCAGAGTAGGCTAGATTTCTGAATCCATCAGAAGGACCTCAAAGCAAAGTTGAAAATATAATTACAACAGTGAAAGTTTAAAGTATGTTTAGTGAACCTACAGTTGCTCCCAGTTCAAGCTATGCATACTTCTAGTAGTAGCCGACGCCTTTAATTTCTTGCCGCGGTGGTGCAGGTGGATCGCCACCATTTCCCAAAAACACAAGGCGACCTGCCACATTTACATTGGAAAAAAAATCCATTGAAGATTATGGAAAGTCTAGCATAATACAACCTTGACAATTCTGTATCAGCTAGTCTGTTACCAGCAGTCACATTAAAAATGATTCTACAATATGTAAACTTCTATGATTAAATGCTAACATAATTTCATGCTAATAAGCTCTGCTAGTCTCCAAAAAGAAATCTATCAAATGAACTTATATTTCAGTTCGCCACTTCTCTGGACAAGCTGATATTAGACGCATGGAATTGACAACCCAAACACCAATAAGGACATAAAACAGTGTATAATTCTACTTTTCACTCTGTAACATGCATGGTGTTTGGGGTAAAAAAAATTAAAATATCAGTGGCTTGGTTCTCGTGGAGCTAAAAGTTGGGAGTTGGGTCTCCTAAACAAAAGGTGGGCTTGACGAGGCAGGATACCTTACTTACCTTATCGGAAGGGGTTGGCCTAAAGGCTTGGGAAATTTATTTGATTGGCGGGGTTACTCCACTTCTCCTTCCAAGAAAGAAAAGGGAAAGTTAATGCAGACTGACTGACCCCATTCATCCAGATGCGGATACAGAGAGGTGTCCTCATTTGAGGAAGGACTGCCAGACTTCTTAGCTCAGTCACGGGGTAGTGAACCTTTCTCTTATGATATTTTATATTCGCTTTTTATCTCCCATGATGGGACCCTACTCTAAGAGCAGAAACCAAGCAAAACTTGTAAGAAACCAAGCAAACTCAAGACATTTATATGAAAGTACACATTGTATTATAACAACGCGTACTTTCATATAATACATGAAAGTGAAAAACATCAAAGTTTTTTTAAAACATCAAATAACAGGTGCACATGATTCCAAAAGGCAAGGAGAATAACATCACTACCGAAGTATCACAATGACATGTTAGCAGATAATTTTTTCAATGAAAGACATGCATTAGAGAATGGCATGTCCATCACTACAACTCAGGTATCTATCCAATATGCATTAGAAAGTGCCAATTGACAACAAATCTTTATCACGAACAAATAAATCCATCACTGAAACTGAGATACCTATTAACCACCACTAAGAATATTAATATTTACTCAAATAGATATGCAACAAAATCAAACCTTATATACATGGCTTTAGATGATGTATTTTATCGTAGAGCAATTTATATAGAAATTGGAAGAAAGTAGTGTAAGTACCATTACGACGAACAGCAATCTCTCTTATGCGCCGGACAAGACCTGTTATCGGATCATTGAAAACTTTTTGCTCCAAATTTCCTTCAACATATAAAATTGATCTACATAAGGTAAAACGAATAAATTATATCACAGGTCATTCAAAATGGAGATTTAGATGCACCAGAAATACAGATTCAGAAGAACCAAAACAAGTTCAAAACAGAAACAAACATAAAAATCAGGAAATCACCAAGACCAATAATTCAACACAACAAATAAGTAAATAAATAACAAAAAGAAATCAATGAAAACAGAGCATAATCTGAAGTAGCAAACAAATAGTAGGCATATTTATTTTATTTTGTAGCTAAAATAAAAATTGTTAAACTGTTACCCAGGAACAACATTCTTCATGACAATCTCGCCCAACCTCTCCGGGTAAACGGAGACACGGTGCCATTGAACAGCGCAGCGATTAGCATAGTCCCTTGGTTCCTCGTTCGCCAATGGTCTCCTGTTATTCCGGATCCCACCTGTCCCCAACGAGAACAGTGTCACCGACCTCCCACTCCGCAGCTTCTTCCGCAATGGACTCTGCCCCACCTGCCCCACCATTATTGCCTACAAAAACAATTTTTCAATCAATTTTAAACCTAAAACTTTATCAATCAAGTTCAAATGTCAAGTTAAACTACCTTGTAAATGCCCACATCGAGGCCATTCTCGAGCTCGCGATCATAGACGGGCCGTGGCTCAGGCGTTGACGATTGAGGAGGTGCTTCGGTGTCGGTGTCGAAAGAAGAATTGGAGGTGCAAAAGGACTTAGAAATCAGAGAGATTTGAGGGTTTGAGAGAAGAGAGCGATAGAGAGTCCTTGGGAGGACTGCCATCATCATCAACCTTTCTTTCGACCAACCTTAAACCCTAGTTGGTACAAAAATATTGGGAAATTATGAAAATTAGCCAACTTAGGGTTTAAAATAAAAATATCCAAAATTTTAAAATCCAAAATTTTTCAGCTAAATTTTAGGTCATGTACCGTGGATTACGATCTGATTTGGACCGTGAACCATAATCTACAGTCTCAAATTTAACTAGAAAAATTATAAATTTTTAAAATTTAACTATTTTCATTTTAAAACCTCTAAGTTTCCTATAATTTTATCATACTTTTAATATTTCCAAACTGTGAAAAAAAAAAACATTTTTAAAATAATTATAATATTTTAGTTAAATGTCAATTATCAATTATATATTTAAACATGATAATAATAAAATATTATATAATTATATAAAGCAGTTAAGTAGATTCCATAAAGATGGTGTGATGTATAAAAATCTAAAGAAAAAATAATGATAATGTGATGATGTAAAGTATTAAATTAAATTTGATTCTAAAAAAAAAAATGATAGTATTATGTGTAAAAAATATTTCTTATATATAAGAAGAAATCTTATAATAAGATTAGCGCACTTTTTAAATTTATGGTTCATAATTCTTCCAACTTGAGCGATGGCCCACTAGAACTCTAGAATTGAGACCGGTGGTGTTCATTAGGTGCCATTAAATCAAGACATTTTCCAATGTATCTGTTTTCTTATCCTGAAAATCCCTTCACTGGAAAACAGGAGAAACTGGCTTTTAAACCAACCAATTCTTGAGGCAGTGAACAATTCATAAACGCAGCCCAGAAAAGCTTATTGGCTTGGCTTAGAAATGTTACAAAACCAAAACCTCTTGCATTCTTCCCCACAAATCCTTCATCCAACTCCAACACCACCAACAATCATTCCTTCTCTTCCCACCCTCAAACACAACTGCAAATTGTCGCGCCGAGGCCTCACAATTTCGGCCAACTCTTCTTTACTTCTTCTTTGGGGCTCTCAGGTTCTGTCCAAGGCACGAGCTGAAGAGGAGAATGTGAATTTTACTACTCCCAACTGCAACAACACCAACAGGGTCCCCACAAAGCGAGCATTCCTTGATATATCAATCGATGGAGAACCCGTTGGTCGCATAATCATTGGGCTATATGGAGATGATACTCCGGCAGGAGTTGCCAGGTTTAGTAGCCTTGTGAGTGGTACTGCAGGCATTAGCTACAGGAGAAAAGAGTTCATCAAAATAACACCAAACTATGTGCAGCATGGTGGAGTCAGATCATATGGTGTGGATGCTGAGCTTGCGAAGAGAACAGGAAGTGAATTGGCAGTAGATAATCTTGTACAAGAATGGGAAATTAACGATGCCAAGTGTCCAGGGACTAAAAACGTCGCAGAAACTGTCAGCATTATCGTAAGAGATCCTTCCAAGCCTCCTCCCAAGCTCAAGCTTGTTGCCAGGAAAGGCAAGCTCGAGATCGACCAGGAGGAGGTTGGCAAGGATGTAAACGGAACAGAGTTTGTGATTGCCACAAAAGATTCGCCAGAACTCGATGCCTCGGCTCTGGTTGTTGGACGAGTCCTGGAAGGAATGGAAGTGGTGGAGAGAATCGGACAAGTCAAGACTGTGCAGGAGAATACAGGTTCCCCATATTTCAGGTCAGTTTTTCAATCCTGAAACCTAAATGTTTCCTTCCAAGTATCTTGTTCTAATGTGCTAGTACTAATTAATGAAAAGGATCAATAGGTAAATCATTTTTCAAACAGTTCAAGCTAAAGGGTCCTTCAATTTCTGCCTTGACTTGACTGCCAATGATCCTTATTTACAATCTCATAATTGTTTGGTAAGCAGGGTGGCAAAGCTAATAGGAGATAAAAGGGCTGTTGTAGCAGAAAGAGGCTTTAATCGCCCCTATTCAAAGGTTTTGATCACGAATTGTGGCTTCATATGACACCTGACTTGGAACTCTTTCTTGTTCTTTCAGTTTTGTATTATGAGAGAACAATCGAGATGAATTCTATTGCCACTCTCCAAAACGACATTTGTTACAGTATTTTACAGAATAGCCCTCGACCAACCTGAAATCCGAAACTCAAGACTCAACCGTGTTGCAAATGAATGGGAAACTATTGCGCCAAAATTTTTCCTTACAACAATTGTCAATAGATACAACACTTTTACAGGTTTTAATTGGGATACGTGCATACAAAAATACATCTTTTATAAGCAGCAGATAAGAGGGGAAGAGACTAGGGAGTCTCATCCCAGACATCTTGGAAACTCATTGACACCCTGTAAAACTGATCGGCCTATCCATGCTTCATTCTTTTTGTAACCGGAGACATGAAAAGCTTTCTAACTGAGGTGACAGGATCATCCACCTGCGAATTATGTCAAGCAAGATATAAATCATTTTTCAGATGAAAATACTACAAAAACTAATCACCAGCAACATATTCTACAAATTTTATTGGTAGAGGCTTATATATCATACTGAACAGAATTAGGGTAAAGTGAGGATGAATCTCAAACCCGTTGGCAGATTCAGCCATAAATGCCAATTTGCTATGGGCTATTAGTTACCGAATGTTAATGTTCACTGTGCAGCACTCTATAAATTTCAAGTATCTCAAATGTAACCAAAGTTTAATACTAGAAGCAAGGTTAGGATATACCTGAATCAATGAAGAAGTTGAGGGAGAATTGGCCAGTGAAAGATGAGAACGCTCTTTCTCACGATGTAAAGCAGATAGTGTTTGTTTCCATCCAGGTAATCCACTACCAGTTGATATAACCCAGGGGCAAAAATGTCTATGTTGCCTAATTGGGTCAAACTTCATTCCATTATCTTCTGGTAATTGCTTTCGATCCTTTCCTGGAAGACACGCACAAGGTTAATGTAAATTCTCGGTACATGAGACCCTTCAAAAGCACTACACCTAGCATATGACCTAGTCAGCTTATGAACGACCGAAAAAACCAGTTATCAAAATCTGCAGAGATAATGGCCTTGAAACCATAGGGTATGAGTCATAATCATTAAATAAGAAAACAGGATTCCATGTTAGGGTCCCTCGTCAGAGTTGGAAAACAGAAAAATGATTAATCAATAATTATTTGGAATGAAAAAGACTTGGTTGCAACCACATTAAGTTCACTAGATTAACATTAATGCATTAGTAAGCAGAGAAGATTTTTTTTTTTTTTTTTTAATAAATTAAAAAAATGATAAAGAGCAGAAAGGTTAATTACAAAGATAAGAATAGATGTCCACAAGATAAGATCAATGGAGTACATGCAAAAGACATTCGCCAAAAGTTGTAACATCATTCACTCCAAGAACCACAACAACAACTGCCAAAGAATAGGCAATGCATCTATGTTTATATAAACTTAAGACTAAATCAACAAGATTAATTAATCAAGTAAAAGCAGATAAGCAAGATGAATAGCAATTTTGCTTCAATATTAGTGAAAGAATTGCTGGGAAATGATCAAGACCATATCTTACCAGTACTTCCAACCACAGCTGCATTTTCAGATGTCATCACCATAGACATTTCATTTTTGCTATGCTCCCCATTTGCAATAGTTACATAAGCCTCTGGAGTCATAATAGAAGAATCTCTAGTTTCAGAGCTACCAAATTTCTCTACTGCTGAATCCACACTTGCCATATTTTCAAGCAACAAATTACTTTGATCACTCTGACTTCGGTCTACTTCTACATTCTGTGCAGTTTCGATGGGACATTGTGTAATTGAATGAGTACCAGTTTCAGAAAATGTGGCTTGACCTATGACACTTGTTCCTTCAACTGGCATATGATTGTTCTTCTCCTCTTCAAGAGTATCGTATTTTTTACTAGTGTCATGATTCAAATCAAGAGAATGTTCATCATTTATAGAACTATCTGATCCCCGATTGTGTTGTTTGTTCTTCAACAACCCCATGGTTTCTGACTGAACAACTTGTCCAGTAAGATTCTGTTCTGTGCAGGCAATTCCGTCCTGAAGCAACTTTGTATTCTTAGATCCAGGTCGAATTTCTTCTCCATTATCATATAAACAATCTCTAAAATTTGAGTCATAAGAGAACTTAGCCCTTAAAGCGCGGCCAATAACTGGTAATGAAATTGTTGCTTTATAATTCTGCTTCGTCGGTGGTGGACCCCCTGCAATTGTCAGATTTAAATTCGATGATGTATCCTTATATGATGATGCACCATTTGAGACACTGTTTACAACATTTTCCCTATTGTCAAGATGATTTTCATTGCCTACACCATGAGTTCCAGAACTATTTTCACCATTTACTTTGAAATATCCTACTAATCTCATAATCTCTAGAGGACGAGGAACCAAAGAAAAAGCCCATAATCCAACACTAGCACCACAAAGCCTGCAATCCAACACAACAGACTTATGAGTCTCACGGTTTTCAGTTGCCTCAACAATTTCATAGCTACCAGCAGAGTTGTTGATGCTTGGGTTCTGTCCATTGGCATCTTTGACGGAATGATTTCCAATGTCCTCACACTCAACCAGATAAGGAAGTGAGCGAGGTTCCCATCCACATAAGCTTATAATCTTTTGTGCCTGAAAATGCTTGACCACATAATTACTCATCATCAAGAGTGCAGAAACGCTGAACACTATCAATTACAATTGTCATGCAACTATCACTATATCCACTCACTTTGACTGGTGCAAGCACCCAAAAGTGGGTTAAATAGCAATACATTGTTAAAGGTGAGTGAAAAACCAAAATGTAGAATTATAGGGAGATTTAATTTGATAGTCTGTCAGCAATGTTAAGGGCTAAGATTGAGAAGATCTACAGCTAAAA
>JANLJB010001124.1:80010-96508 GCA_026212285.1 Bursera cuneata | reverse complement strand
TTTTAAGTGTAGCATCACTCTTTAATTATTTTCATAGGAAGTGCTAGCATACAATCTGATGTGTATAAATTGATGTGGCACAACTCTTTCATTGACACATCTGTTATCCTTATTAAATGTTGACTTATTAAATTGTTTTTTTATTTCATTCTTCCACTCATTTAGTGACACAACTGTTCGTATACAATAGTTTATATAGAAAGTTTGTATCTAAAATTATCCTTTTCACAAATCAATTATAAAACAAAATTATGAACATAAACCAAGTAGATTTTAAGTTTCAACAATTTGAATCTATCTTGTTACCTGAGCAATTTAGTCCAAAGAGATGTATTTATTGCTTTTTTTTTAGTACCATTACATTAATTAAAAAATTTGTATCCAATTTTTTAAGTAGAATTCAATGTGATATTATTCATTTATCGACATATCATTTATTTCTGTTAATGAGTTGGATTTTTCTACATTTACTATTCTATACACATTATAAACATTATATTATATATAAAAGTTTCTGCACAATATTTGTAAAAGCTGGTATTATTAATTCTTGATTGGGACTCATTATACTAAAAAAATCGAAGCCAAAGTTATGCTGCACAAAAGAGATGAAAAACATAATTAAGAAAACATTAATTTTTTATAGAGCGAGGTCAGAGCAAAAGAGCTTACGAGCTACGGTCAGCATTAGGGTCAAGTATGCTTGTTGAAACTCGGATACCACACAATCCAGGAAGTAGCTTGGCCTTCTAGGACTTGACCCCCCAAGCCTGGCACTTTCTCTTTAAAGCATTGGCACAGGGCCGTGTGATCCTCTGTGGTGCCGCCGTTTTTGTTCACGTCTACCACAGCTGCACGACAAGAAGCAGGACACGCTGCTTTGGTCACTCAAGAAAAGAACCTCGATTTGGCTATCTCAAACTTGCATGTTATTTTAGCCGCAGAGGTTGCGCTCAAAACCAGCAGAATCACCAAGCTTAGATGCCAATGCACCGCGCCCACGCTTCTTGACCAAATGACTTTTAATTATGTGTTAACCATGTATTTAATAAGGTTAACGTTTTAGTTAGTGAGCATCTACAATTTTAGAGTCTCAGATTATCCAAGTTAAGTTTGTGGAATTCAAGTTGTAATTTGTAATCCTATGGTCAATTTTTTTTTTTACAATGAGCAGCATTTGGAGATGAATTTATTTCTTTTTTGTATCAAAGGTCACGCTCCGATTCAACATATGATAAATGATCATCAAGGTGTAATGTGTATGTCTAAAAATTAAAGATAACAATTCCATTAATAAAACTCTTTGCAAACATAATAAGAAGATGCAAATTGCAAACCAAAGAGTAATAATACAAAATTTATTTGGCTATATCCACCTTCGCTTCAAGTTTATTTAGCACGCAACACTTCCTGGTGCGTTCACTGCTTAGAAATGAATGCTGCACGGCATAGAAAAAAAACATGAGTTAAGAAAACAATATAATTTTTAATAGAAAGAGATCGAAGAGCAAAATAGCTTACGAGCTACAGTCGACACTGGGGTCAATAGGCACTGAAACTTTGACACTACACATTCCAGGAAGTTGCTTGGCTTTCTCAGGCTTAACCCCTAAAGCTGGTCCAGTCTCTTTAAAACATTTACACAGGGCCTTGCGATCCTCTGTTGTCCTGGCCTCGCTGTTCACTGCTTCTACGCCTGAACAACAAGTAACAGGAGGCTTGGGGTCAACACCAGTCAAGAAACGAAGGCAGGGCATCAATTTGGCTCTCGCCTCGTTGCATGTTATTGCATGCACAGAGCTTGCACTCAGAACCAGCAGAATTACTAGGCTTAAAATCAATGCATACAAGCTCATAACTTTCTTCTCCATTTTACTTGTAATGAACTAACTATTGCAAACTCAGATAAATGAACTTGCTTCTCTCTAGCAGAGGTCTGTGATATTATCTCAACTTATAGGAGTGTGCGGTGTGCCCTAGTTGTGTCATAACTGTCACAAATATTATTAAACTACCTTATGCAGCTCTCATGCACATATACGCTAAGTTGTCAATTTCCTTATTTGAAGAGCCTAATTATGTGAATTATTGATGACTTTTATATGTTGACCATTTAATAAGGGTAACATTTTAATTAATAAGCATTTAAGGTTTAAAAGTCTTATAAATTATCAAAGTTAAGTTTATGGAATTCAAATTGTAATTTAGAATCCTATGGGAAATTTGACACATTAATCGATGATAAGTTCACGTCGCATGATAAATACATATCAATTATATTGTTTTTGTATAGTAACTAAATGTTAATGACACTATGTCTGCACAAAGCACGACAATTGCACACACAATATAGTATGAATGAATGAGTAAAAATTTATATAAACAAAAGAAATTATAATAAATAAGATAACAACTACTCAATCAATTACATTAAGATATATCATATTGTATGAATTTTGGTTATATAAGTTTTTGGAAATTAACGTGTATGGGTCAATTTGAATGGGCTTTAGGCTAATCCAAACCCAAACCAAAAATTTAAGGTTGACTAAAATAAATTCCAAACCAATCCATTTATTTTCAAAATTAAAAAAAAAACCCAACCGAAAAAATTCAATTTTGGTTAATTGGGTAAGTATAAATTTGATGGAAACTTAAGTATCATTTTATTACACTTACATATAAATTACTAAAACTATTTCTTACTATCCATTTATTAATTTCAATAATTTGAACTCAATACTACACAAATTTACATAAATATATATTAATATAACCTAATAAATCCAAACCAAAAGTGTAAATCAATTTTGTTTGCTAAGGTTTCTAAGATAATAAATCTAATATATAATTTACATTTAATAAAAATATTTTTTGGGTTTTCAGCGAAGGAAATTAAACCCCACCCAACACATAAAAAATTCGGATTACAGAATTAAATTATAAACCCAAACCAACTCATATCCTATGATTTGGTTCAGTTTTAGTTTTCGGATTTCGGATAATTTGCACACCTCTACCTAATAAGATAAAGGAAATGAGTAAGATTACTGGAAATTAAATTATTGTTTTAATTTATATAAATTTATGAGTTCAGCATTAAATACAATATATATCTCTTAATTTTTCACTCAAATTCGTGAGATGTAATGAATGAATCAATAACGATGAAATTATATTGCAAATTTAATTTAGGTTGGTTTGAACCTATCTTATATGTCTGCAGCGTAAATAAATTGTCATTGCATTTCATGATTAAACGACAATTTGGTATTCTAATTCTAATTTTGTTACTAATTTAATATCAAATGAATAGTAATAACTGGATTGATTAATATCGGATAACATAACGTAGAATGAACGTAAATGATATATTATTATTCATCATGCCATAACGCGTAGACGCGTAATGGGTGTTACAACAGACGCTTTGTCGTCTGGAGACTGAGTGACTGAAGGCTAACGATCGACAAGGAAGAAGATGTTGTAGAGAGAAAGACAAAAGGCTTGACTCATGGCAAATCCTTGAAAATATTCGGTATCTTCAAATGAAGACCAAATAACAAGGACTTTTTGATGATTGGGTTTAAGATCATTGGCTTACGTTAACTTTGGATGCATCGAAACCTTGTCTGAAGCAAGTCCGTGTCTCGGAATTTCCGGGAGTTTAAAAAACCTCAAAATGGTTCAAATCAAACCCAACTTAATTAATCATTCAAAAGTGTTTCACTTCTTCAAGGACTTTCTTCCACAAATCAGCAACAGCAAGTCTTGTAATCCTCATCAGAATGGCTGTAAGTTTCTAATTTTAGCAGGTTTGATGGACATTCATCTTGTTGCTATTGAATATAAAAGCTAATGTTGAACCAACACCTACTAGCCTAACTTTTTAAGAAAATGGCAAATTTAACAGTTAATGGCGTTAGTTAATTTGTTTTTGTAATTGTTCTGTAGTCTTGTAGTTTGTATACTTGTTGTTGAAAAAGCTTCTCAAACAAAACATCCAACTCCGCCAAACCACCGTCTCACATGGTTGTGGTTTCCTTTTGGTGCTTTCATTTAATTTCTATTTATTGTTTCGGGTCAACTATTTATGTCTGGAAGATGATTAAAATTAAAAGGCACCATCTGATATAAATGAATCTCCATTATATACGACCAACTACTCTAGATGAATGGTTACAGGCTATGGTGGTATTTTAAGGCATTGGAAGGAGGATTTATTACACTTTTTTTTTAAACATATATATCAAATTGGGATGAATTTCTTTTGAGACTTCACCAAAATCTATCAGCACCTTTGTTTGCCTTGATGTGATCATTTTAGCAATCATAGCTTGTAACTTGTGAGAGTAGCATGATATTAAGGGACAGTATGTCCCAAAAAAAACAGGTGAGTGAACTTGAAACAGATTCCAGGATGTCTCAGTAGATTGAATACTGATCAATTATCGTCCAAGTTGACCATTTAGGAATCTCTGCCACCACGTAGGAGCTCAAATTATGTCATAGATAGAAAGGAAGAAAGAGTGTTTCAGAAAACGGAGGGAATGACTTGATGCCTCTTAAAGAAAGTTAAATATCTAGCCCTGGGGTTACTGTGTTAGCACTAAAGTATTTCGAAAAAATTCGGACCTGTTATGTCTTTCTGAATCAACTCATGCGCATGCATTAGCAAAAAGTGTCCCTTTGTCACTAGCATAGTAACTTTTCATGCCGAGCATGATCTCTTTTCTATTATTAGTTATGTTTTTGGAGTTTTGGCCGATTGCCCAAAACACTGAATTGCCTTTGCTTTGTGATGTTATGATTGCTGATTGTCTTAGAAACTTTTCATTCCAAGCATCTGTTTTCTATTATTAGTTATGTTTTCAGAGCTTTGGTCAATTTTCCAACACTGAAGTCTCTTCCCTATTACTTTGTGATGTTATGATTGCTGATAGTTGAGGAACCATACTTATAATTGTCTTGGCTGCAGAAACACTCTCATGTCCCAAAATTTGGCAACTGGGATTCAGATAATATTCCTTACACAGCCTACTTTGATAATGCACGCAAAGAGAAAGCAGGTGTGAGGATGAACCCAAATGATCCAGAGGAGAATCCAGAGGCCTTCATGTGTGGGAGAGGAGACCAGGAAAATGATGTTGACTTCCGCCCGGTTCAGGCTCCTTCCCACGTTGATTTGGTTAACTACAGTCCAGTAGAAGCACAGAATATTGAAGGACACTTGGGGCACAATCCTCAGGACAGAAACACTTTTGATCATCGAATGAGTGGAAGACATAAGGGCATTAGGTCAGAATCCGGCAGCGATAGAAGTACGTCTGATCACTCACTCCGGCCGCCTGGTCAGCGACGTTTAAAATCTGATCGAAAGAAGGGCCTCGGTGAGGGAGATAATAGCGTCTCTCCATCGGTGCAGGGACACTCCAGGCAGAGAAGTGGAAGTTATCCATCTGAGGCAACAGTAAACTTTCTTTTCTAAATTCTTACATTCGCGAAATTTTGTGTTTACAGAAGCAATAGGTTTACATGAGCCGGCTAATTATGTCTAGTTTCTAATTTTGAAGTAGAATAAGAACATAAAGAATAGAATGCAAACTAAAAAGCATGTAGATGTTCTTGTTATCAGAAAAGAAAAAGTAAGACTAATGATGGTGCTGATTTATTTTTTTCTTGAAGGTTTTGATAATACTTGTTTGTAAAAGCACTAGAATAGAGCTTTCTGATTATTTCACTTGTTAAATTAGTGCAAGAAAGGATTGTGAGATCAAAACTCTTGTGTTAGATAACATATTTTCTTTCCCATCTGTTCTATAAGTCGGTTTCTTGATTTTCTCCTACAAATAAGAAACTATAGTTAGTTAACAGTGATGAGTGACCCAATTTGCTTCATTATTGTAACCAACACTGACTTCGTTGAGTTCAATGGCTAGCAGCATCATAGAGTAGCATCAGTACCCAAATTTGGGGCTTGGGATGAATCCGACCCTAAATCCGGTGAAGGTTTCACGGTCATTTTCAACAAGGTGAAGGAGGAGAAACAAGTTGCATCCACCAAGTTCCCAACCGCGCCTTCACAAGCAAGCAGCCATCCAGATATTGGTCAGAGAAAAAATGCAGCTTCTCCCTCTAAATCAAAGGTAACCTATCACCAGATGAGGGCTTTCTATGCATATTATCAGTTTTACAAATCGCAAGAGTTTCACCTTTCTATTCATGCTCATTATCATCAGTAAATGATAACGTAGGGAAAGATCAAAGATGAAATGAGTTTGTGAATAACCAAAGACAAGTTATTGTTTAGTATTTGTTACCCTTTGAAGCTAATTTCAAACTTATTTTCTTGTTTTTGGCTTTTGATTTTTATGAACTTAATTATTGTGATATTTTGCAGCTATGTTGCTGTCTATTTTAACGTGGTAGCGATTGCTCTACATGGCTCTCTTTTGCGGGGCAGAAACTTCTATACATGGCATTTTTATGTTTTTAATCAAGGATAATTGCCTAAGACGATTCAAATTTTTTTTCTTTACAATTTCATTTTTATTTGGTTTAGATAAAAATGGTCAATGTTTGTTTGCAATGTGCAATCACTATTTGGCAATGTGTTGAAGGCATTGGATATTTATCCTTGTGCCAAATTTATATAATATATGGAATTTTGAATTGTTTTTTTGGTATTTAACTCCGTTTTTTTTTTCCATCCATCAGAACCTTAATTCTTCTTATGCATTAATAAATTATCAAGTCTAAGTGGGTGTTTTTCAATATTGAAACCTTACTTTATACTAATATTACTAGAAAATTAAATAATGGTAGAGCAAGATGTCTTGTTACACTATAAAAAAAAAATTATGATGTATTTAAAATTCATAATAATATTTTCATTATTTTTCTATATTGTGCCTATTGTTCCAATTATGAGTTAGTATAATTTTGATATTTGAAATCCCTTGAACTGGATTTGAATTGAATTACTATTTAAATTATCATTCTCAAATCAGTTTGGCTCGTTACAATATACTGTACACGTGGGTCACTCTTGTCCGTTGGTGCACATTTTTTAAAGAATGAATGGCTGCCCACGCATGCGTTGCTCAAACAAAATGGCGCTTTAATTCAAACTTCAAATTAAGCCCACAAAAGGAAAAGATTCTCTGTGTTACGCATTATTTAATCATCCTATGCCAAAGCTTGCATTAACTGACATCAACATAACTCACTTGTCAAAAAGGAAATCTGATGGTGAAAATTAAGCATGATCACCTCATGCCTTAAATCTCAAAATCAATAACACTCAGTATATAGATACGTCGTCAATGCAATAATTATCAGATAAGCATGATCCAGGACTTAACACTCGATTAAACGCTGCCGTTTCAACACTGTGATTTGCCTTGAATGAAGTACTATTTCCAGGAGCGCCAAACTCGTTATAAAAGCAAAAATAAAAGCAATTATTGTAATTTATCCCCTCTCATTCTCTCTCTCAAAATTTCAATTTTTTTTTTTTTTTTTATAAATTTTTTTACTACACAAAGCAGAAATGGAGATAGCTCCGGCGCCGATCGCTATTTGTTCAAAAGAGCAGCAAAAGATCTACCATGAATGGTTTGATATAGCAGATACAGGTTTGTGATCATCATAAAAGCACTTTCTTTTGTTTTCATTCTGTTGTTTCATCAAGTACTTATTAGTATTAATGAGTGATTTCTGTATAGATGGAGATGGACGCATCACTGGAAACGATGCCACAAAGTTCTTCGCGCTATCGAAACTCTCTCGGCAAGAACTCAAGCAGGTTCTACTCACTTTCCAGACTCCATAAGTTGCTGTATACAGTGTACATTGATTGCTGAGTTTGAATCGTAAATTGCTTAAGTTTATTTATTTGTTTTGTTTTGCTCTATATAAGTTTTGTTTATGATTATTTTAGACTTACTTTTGTTTTGCTTGCCAAGATTTGGGCGCTTGCAGATTCTAAACGACAAGGATTTCTAGATTTTGCAGAGTTTGTTATTGCAATGCAGGTTGCAATCTTGTATGATGAGACCTTTTCTATAATTTTTTTTTTAATATTGATTATGAGAATCTGATTTCTCTGTATTGTTTTAATGGACAGCTTGTATCTCTGGCACAAGCAGGACATGAAATAACTTCTGAAATCATAAAAAATGGAGGCAAGTAAAACAGCCTGAACCGAACATATTAAAACTATTCATTATATGATTATTTAATTGACCTTTATTTGGCGATAAAGCCTTAAACCCTGAAGCTTCTTGTTATTGTTTTTAAAATTTTTGTATTACAGTTCATGTCGAGAATATTGAACCTCCATCAATCGAAGGTTTGGATGCCTTCGTAACTGTAAGCAATCAATCTTCCTTTGCCTTACTTTCTATATTGTTTTGTTGAAAACCTCAAATGCACTAGCTTTATGTTTTATGCTTTAATTGCTGCAGAAAAATAAGGGTTCAATGACAAACAGTGAGCCCGCTGTGAATGGTTAGAAATGTTCATCTTTCAATGCTTTCTTAGAGATTTGTTGAATTAGTTGTTTACTTTTTTATAAATTAATTAATGCTTGGGCAATGACGCAGGTTCTGCCCAGTCACAAACTTTATCCTCAGCATCATGGTTTACATCAAAATCCACAAAAAAGGTAGGAGTTATGCTCATTGTATGTGCAGTAGGGAACTTCATAACATCAACTTCATGAGTGAAGGGTTTAATGCTTAAAACATTTCTCTTTATGCAATGTCGTCGATTTATCCATTACTATCTAAAAACAATATAAAAAACTTTATTGCTCTTTTACTTTTAATTTGGCATGGTCGATTTTTAGATGGAGCATTGTCTGTGCTTAATTCGTTGATATGCTTTTCGCACCAATATTTTTTTTTTTTTTTAGCTACATGCTCCAAGAAGTTTTAAGTTTCCTTCATTGTTTTTATTTCTTCTATGGCAATTTCTGAAAGTAGCATACATGATAAATTATTTCTATATCACTCTAAGGAGGCTGCAATTTTGTTATTTCTGATGAGTTTTTTCCTTATTTTTCTTGCGCAGACACCAAGTGCAGTCACATCAATAATTGATGGGTTGAAGAGATTGTACATTGAAAAACTAAAGCCATTAGAAGCTACTTATCGCTTTAATGATTTTGTATCTCCCTTCCTGGTGAGTGAGCTTATTATGTCTTTTGATTTATTAGGATGGTATATACAAATTTGTTTGTTGTCTGTCTCTTTATTGTTTGAAGTAAAATTTCTTTTGGGAATGAGATACATATTGCTGTTCTCACTTGCTGTAGACTTTTAACTGAAGTATTTATGTTTTTTCCTTTTTGTAGACAACCAGCGATTTTGATGCTAAACCTATGGTAATGCTTTTGGGTCAGTATTCAACTGGCAAAACAACATTTATAAAACATTTGTTAAAATGTGACTACCCAGGTTTGTTAAGTGCTATCATTTTTCTTCTCCTTTATTTTTATTTTTATGAGTTATGAGCTGATATGACCACTTAGTTATAAGGTATTCCTGCATTGATTTTATTCTTTTTTTTTTTGGTTTCTGAGCAGGAGCTCACATAGGACCGGAGCCTACAACAGATAGATTTGTTGTTGTTATGGTATAATACCCATTTTAAGTTCAAAAGCAACTGTTAAACAATTATTATTCCCAGACAACAAATCGGTTGTGTGCACCACATAATTAATAAATTTTGTGCCAAACTAACTTTTGGAGATAACTTGTGTTCTAAATAGCAGACATTAGTAATAGCAATATTTCTTGTTTTATTACAATATGTTCATGGTACCTTAGTATGGTTTATTCAATTCTTGAACCCAGTCTGGACCTGATGAAAGGAGTATACCCGGGAACACCATTGCTGTTCATGCTGACATGCCATTCAGTGGCCTGACAACTTTTGGAGGAGCATTTTTATCAAAATTTGAGTGTTCTCAAATGCCCCATCCTGTGAGTTTAATTTTGTTTGTCCTATCCATTAGATGATATATTCCCTTTTTTGTATTTTCATCAAAACATACCTATGTTTGCAGCTGTTAGATCAAATTACACTTGTGGACACTCCTGGGGTTCTATCAGGCGAAAAACAGCGAACTCAACGTAGTTATGATTTCACTGGTGCTATATCATGGTTTGCAGCAAAATGTGATCTCATTCTACTCTTATTTGATCCTCATAAACTTGATATTAGTGATGAATTCAAGCGCGTAATTGCATCCTTACGGGGTAATGATGACAAGATACGTGTTGTTCTAAATAAAGCAGACCAAGTTGATACTCAGCAGGTAAGTCATTTGTCACTATGTTTACCCTATTTATGATAGCTGATTTTGTTTGACTCGGTGATCCTGTGTTAATAGCTGATGAGAGTTTATGGCGCATTGATGTGGTCACTTGGAAAAGTATTGAACACTCCTGAGGTTGTCCGTGTTTATATAGGGTAGGTTTTCTCTATGTTTCTTTTAGTAATATTATTTCAAGGTTATCTAGTTGATTTTTCATCAAGAGTTACTTCAAATGGATTATGGTAATTTGTTTATCATTTGGTGGAAAGACTTAAGAAAACATTATTTCATATAATCTAGTTTCTTTAAGTTAGCTTTCTTAGTTAACATTATGTTGCAATATATGTTTGAGCTTCTAGTACGTGGCCATTTACAGATACTATCTATTACCTTAAATTGTTCAGGAGTGGTAGTATGTTTTTCATGATTTACTAGAACGCAACCATCTGCATTCCAAGTCTATGTACTAAATTACTACTTCTCTTCTTCCACAGCTCCTTTAATTCCAAACCTGTTAATGAAGAAATCATTGGTCCAATTGGACGTGAACTTTTTGAGAAAGAACAGGGTGACCTCCTTTTGGATTTGATGAACATTCCAAAGAAAGCTTGCGATCGTAGAGTATGCATCTTTTCTTAGTTTATTTGGTTACTTTGTACATGTATGTTCTATTAGTTAGTAGCTACATCCATTAAATGAGACCGTGTTTGCATAATGTAAACCATGAAATTTGCATTTTAATAGGGAAGTATTTGCATAATGTTGGTCAATGAATTTGTATGGTAATGAGAAAGCGTTTGCACATTGCAGACTAATGAATTTGTGAAGCGTGCTAGAGCGGCTAAGATTCATGCTTATATCATTAGCCATCTTAAGAAAGAGATGCCTGCCATGATGGGTAAAGCCAAGGCTCAACAACGTCTCATCGATAATCTTGAAGACGAATTTGCAAAGGTCTTTTTGCATCCTCTCCTTCTCCTGTCTCTATTACTTTCTTCCTTTTTTTTTTTTTTAGCGTAGTGTACTTAAAATACCTAGAAAAACGCAGGTGCAAAGGGATTTCCATCTGCCACCCGGAGACTTTCCAAGCGTGGACCACTTTCGAGAGGTCTTGAATGGATATAGTATTGATAAATTTGAGAAACTGAAGCCCAAGATGATACAAGCTGTGGATGATATGCTTGCTTACGAAATCCCAGAATTGTTGAAGAATTTTAGAAATCCTTACGAATAAAATCTCGCAAGTGGATGGTGCACATGTTGTCATACATTTATTACTTCTGTGATTACAGAAACATTTTAAAATGATGTTATGTTTTTGCTGCTTTTTAACTTTTTTTAGGATGAACTTCTATTGTCACAGTAGCACTAAGAACTTTTTGAGAAAGATCACCTTTCTTGTCCATTTGAACCAAATTAATTTTTCTGCTCCTTGAAAGAAAGTTTGTTTTGTTGGGTACTAGGGGTGGGAATTGATCAGTTCTGTCGACCATGGTTCGATTTTCCTACATTTTGAACTGCACAGCATTGCATCTCTCCCTTAAACTGCACCACGTTTTATCGGTTTAGTGCAGTTCGATTACTTAGGTTGGTGTCTTAGTCCATCGGTCTACTTCGATTTGGATCTTAGCCCATTATGACATTTAATTAATTTTTAATTAATTTTTTTTATTGGTTTTATAACATGTTTTGTTAGGTTTAGAGTTTTCTTTAAAAAAAAATTGAGCTTTGGTGATTAGGATACGCAAAGATTAGAGGGTATTCGTTTTTTTATTCGTAGTTTAAATTTAACTTATTTTTATATTTTTAAATGTTTTGTTTTTAATTTAAGTCTAATTCTTAGATACAAAACATTGAATAGAAAAAGGTTAAAAAGTTTAGTTTTTATTTAAACACGTATGTATGAATAGTTTGTATGTAACCTAATACTTTATTTTTCAAATCATAAAAATATATTCTTGTGGTTCCATGAACATTTTTAAAATTATTTAATGACAATCTAATTTGTTCTTACGTCAAATCCTATAAAATAATAATATTAATAATTTTTACAAAACTATATCTTAGGATAAAATAATTAAAATAATAAGTTTTGTAGCATTTAAATTGCTACTTCAATAGTAATTTTGTTTAATATTGATCTGTAAATGTTTCTAATATGTCTATAAAATCACAATTGAAAACCACATTAATAAAGATATATATATATATATATTAACTTTAAAATATTTTAATTTAAGATATTAAAAATAAAAAATAGGCATATTTATTTAAATTCATGTATTTATATCCATTTAAATTTCACAAGAAAAAAAAAAACAAACCCTCTAAATGTGTTAGGGTCCAATCAAATTAACTATATTATTTAAAACTTAAAATGAACTATTTGAAAATACATTACCAATTCGAACGAAACTGTGTCATTTAGTTCCATTTTGTGGTGTTTTTTTGCCCACTCCTATTGGGTATATACTTAGTTGTCTCATTCTTTCCTAATTTATTTAGTTACTTTTTGGATTTTTACAAGAAAATAAGGCTACGAACTTTATTTGACAAATAAAATAAAATGTTTAAAAGTGATTTGTAACAATTGTGAAACTGTATTATATTATGACCAATTTATAAAATGTCTATAATTCTATGAATAATTTTAAATATATAATTAATTTTCTATAAACTGAAATTGTATGATTTTATGGAATAAATAATTATTATATCATCTATTATAATTTGATTTATTTACAGATAGTATCACTGTGATAAGATAGACAGCCGGCTTCGTCAGCTAATTTGGTAATTGGCAATTTGGCATCGCACGAAGAAGTCACAAATGTCCAATTGGCCTTAGATGGATTTCATTTATAAATGCTAACTGAAAGCCGTGTCCATTTAATCACGTAAATCCCAAGAAGAAAAGGAGATCCAACGGCCATCGTTTTTCCAAGAAATGTCTTAATTACTATAAAACAAGAAGAGAAGGAGATTAATAAGCGGGTAAAAATGGAGAAGATGAAGATGGGGAAGAGATTTGAGGGGAAGGTGGCGATCGTGACGGCTTCGACTCAGGGAATTGGCTTCAGCATAGCCGAGCGTCTGGGCTTAGAAGGAGCCTCCGTTGTTATCTCCTCTCGAAAGCAGGTTTGATGATTCGTATTGGGTCAAGTCGAATTTCGTTCGGTTTCGTCGATGGTCAAAATTTCAGGAATTAGGATTTAATTTAAAGGCGTTGTCTTAATTTGTTTAAAAAATTGTTTCAGAAAAATGTGGATGAAGCAGTGGAGAAACTCAACGCTCGAGGAATCCAAGCGTTTGGTGTTGTTTGCCACGTATCAGATGCACGACAGAGGAAGAATCTAATAGACAAGGCTGTCGAGGTGATGAACTAGGTTGCCACAAATAAATGGAAAAAGATTACGTCAAAAAGCAATTGGGTTTGATTATTTATGTGTAGTTTTCACTAACTGAAGAGTTGTGTTGTGTTTCAGAAATATGGAAAAATAGATGTGGTTGTTTCGAATGCTGCTGCCAATCCCTCTGTTGATTCCATTTTGGAAACCAAAGAATCCGTCCTTGACAAGCTATGGGATATCAATGTCAAGTCCGCTATACTCATCCTACAGGTAATTGCTTCTGCTACGGTGTCATGGGATAGATGTCTATATTCATAATAGTAATGAGACTATAATTCTAATCTATGTTTTCTTATGTTACGTAGGCTGCTGCTCCTCACATGCAGAAGGGTTCTTCAGTTGTGTTAATTTCCTCCATTGCTGGTTATCAACCACCGTCATCCATGGCTATGTATGGAGTGACCAAGACGGCCCTACTTGGGCTGACCAAGGTAAATATTTGGGTTCCATGTCTCAACTCTCAATCAGTTGGTTCTTAAAGAATTTCTCATTAGTTTATTCTTCCTTGATGATCATTTTAGGCCCTTGCAGCGGAGATGGCCCCAGATACTCGGGTGAACTGTGTTGCTCCTGGCTTTGTACCAACACACTTCGCTGATTTCATTACAAGTAACCCTGCCGTCGTAAGTACTTTTCTTGCCCTTCAACTCCCATGTTGCTAAGTGTTGACTCTTGCCATGGACTAAATGTGGATTATGATGCTCTCAATTGCAGAGGAAGGACATTGAGGAAAAGACTTTACTCAAGAGGCTTGGTACCACAGGAGACATGGCTGCTGCCGTTGCTTTCTTGGCGTCCGACGATGCTTCTTATGTCACAGGAGAAACGCTGGTGGTGGCTGGAGGAATTCCCTCTCGACTCTAGCTTTTCCTTTTGTTTCGTAAATTATTCTAAAATTTTGCTTTCAAATTTTCTTGTTTCCAGTATATGCAAAGACTAATATACTTTCTTGATTTTGAATGCGCTTTGACAAAAACGAATAAAACCATTAAAGTTGCAAGTCCTTTTATCTAAGAGCTTCTTTTCCAGCAGAGTCAGAAAAGTAAAGTTTAGAGTTTTTGGGAACTCCCAAGGAATCTAAGGGACAAGATAGGTTCCGTTGGTATGCTTTCAACTAGAGATGGGATTCAGTAACTTAAGAGTAGAAGTTTTGATCAATTTACATGCCATGCACAATAGAATATAAACAAGGAGTTCCTCACAAGCAACTCACGTAATCAACTGGAAACACACCTGATAATTTTGCTTTACAGGCTAGAACTGATTGTATCTGAAGAAAGGAAGCATTTCTATGCCCATCTGGAAATCTCTGCATCTTATGTACATAAAATCAGCCAAAACCAAAATATGCAGCGTCTTCATAACACAATAACTTCTAGCATCTTACGTGGGAAGATCCTTCTTCAACCCGCGGATGTCTGTTTAGATTCCCCGTTCCATAGTAATTCACAAGTACACTATTCATTGATTGATATGTGATCTCTCTTTCTTTCTCCATCTTCTACGCCATTTTACATACCGTTAAAGAGTTTAGTCTGGCAGCATGACATTTTCATCAGCTTCCATTCTTCCAATATTTACTTGTAATAGACAAAATTAAGGTAATACGGAAGATATTTACACAGGAACTACATCTCCATCCTGATTATCATCACACGTCACAATAAGACCTTCAACATAAGTTGGCAGTAGACAGCGAGTCCACTGACAGCCTGTTGAGACTGGCTCTGCCGAAGGTACGATCATGAGAACGTTATCATGTCGTCGGACAATCCCCATCACACTAACAGTGCTCCCTTCTTTGATATAGCTGTCATACAAAATCATATTAGAAGCATAAAATTGAAATATCAAATATATCTGGCAAAACTCCGCAGAAATCAATTTTCCACATTTTTCTGTACTCTAACAGACACAAGTAAACCGCCAAAACATCACTGAGGAACAGGGGATGAAAAGATAGAAAATAGGGATTATCAGTGGCATACCCTTCTTTAAGACACATTTCGCGGTCATCATTAGAGAGGTTACGGTCCGCTAGCCAGCGTAAAAAGCTTGGAGACAAGTCTCTGTTTCCCTTTGTTACATTAACTACAGTTGTTGGCTTCACGAATGGAGCAACCTTAGCTCCATAGCCTGCTTTCACCAATGCTCTTAAGCCGGATTGAAAGTCTGATATGTAAAAATCAGACACATATTTCTGTTCACAAGAATTGCCAAATTAGACAGAGGCATCATGTATGATACAAAGTGCTTGCTCCACATACAGTCAGGAGCTGAGAGAAGCCACAATGAANAGATAACATGCAGCATTTTTCAGAGTTAAAACGAAGATGCAAATCCACATTTTTCCACATATCATCAGGAGCTTCTCTGAAGCCACCGAAAAAAAATTGCATACAGCATTTTATCTGTCTTCAA
This sequence comes from Bursera cuneata, assembly GCA_026212285.1. Taxonomy (NCBI): domain Eukaryota; kingdom Viridiplantae; phylum Streptophyta; class Magnoliopsida; order Sapindales; family Burseraceae; genus Bursera; species Bursera cuneata. The sequence continues at coordinate 80,353 of JANLJB010001124.1, read as the reverse complement.
ATGTACCATACTAAGACCCAGAGCTGAGAATGTTCGAAGATTTGGTAGAAGATTGTTCTTTGCGTAAACCCTTATCTGAAGTCATTTGCATAATCATACAAAGCAATCCTAAAATAGCATAGATTCAATCCTCGAACTATGATAACCAGCTGATCAACATCAATGTACTAATTTAGACAGGTAATAAAATCAACTAGAAATTAGCTCACTATTCAATCCAGAGTCGTAGAGCAATAATTATCTAATTATCCTCCAGAAATGTTGATTAGTTTTTTTTTTTTTTTTTATTCAATCCAGAGTCGTAGAGCAATAATTATCTAATTATCCTCCAGAAATGTTGATT
>JANLJB010001124.1:41268-79927 GCA_026212285.1 Bursera cuneata | reverse complement strand
CTCCATAAATGTTGATTAGTTTTTTTTTTTTTTTTTTTTAAAAAAAAAAAAGGCAAAATGGTACTGCAAAAACATCTATCTAATAATAGTGTATTTATTTGAACATTTTGCACAATATACCACCAATTTTGAGTTGCACTTTAAGTTTTCTTACTGGGTCCAACATGGTGTTATTCTTAAAAACATAATAGCACTCTCAAATGAACACTTTCAACTTCCCCTTTGGCAAGAGCAAGGACCACTAAGGAGATTCTAGAAACAGAAAAAAGTTGGGCATAATAAATACAATCCATAACCCACCCTCAACATTAAGGTCCAATTCTGAACAGGAAAGGAAGATACTTCTTCCTGAATTAGAGGTTTTTTTACTCTTCAAGCATCCCATATACTGTTCGATTAAATTATCATTTGCAAAGCATTAAATCCGCAAACCAATACCAAGAACAGATAAGCACAGTTGGTAACAACTAACCTCTGAATGTCTTGATCCCCAGGAGAAACAACGGTGTTTAGGATTTGCAGATTTTCCACACAATNCCTTTATATTCATACAATTCTGTGGAAACGTATACACACCTAGGTACCCTCTGGTAAGATGACTCCAAAGGAATACTGCCACAGGTGACAACCTACATAAGGGGATGTATGTTAAGTTTCTGAAAGAAGCAAAAGTTTCAAAAAAATTGGCAATCATCATTTCTTCCTTTCAAAGCAATTAAAAATCAATTATTTCAATCAGCTTATGACAAAGTCAAGAAGTGTTGGACAACAAAGTACATCATAAACAATATCATTAAGACCATTCAAACATTAGTAGGCAGGCGACAGGTTTGCATTATGCATTGGAGCTGTTGAGCTGAATTCCGATTTCATAGACTTAATTTGATCTCCAGACACAGAACACGAAGAAGGGGGATATAATTCTCTATAATGCCTTAGCCAAATGATCTTATAGTTAAATTGGAAATTAATCCATGACGAGATAATCTGTTATGCATTTTGTTGGCCTGATTTCATTGTGAATGTAATCCACCATGAATTATTTGTGCCAATGAAAAAAAGGAACCTTTTTTTTTTATCCTCTAGCAACTTCTTACAATTGGTAAAATACAATTTTCTGCCACTCATATCCAATAACATGACATATCTTTTATTTTTTCCCTCCTTTTGACTACCTGCTACCTCAACAAGAGACAAAATTACCACACAACATGTGTTCAGATAGCACATTAATATTATTTTTCCCTAGTTTTAAGACCATCAGTAACAATGTAGCATCTAGTGGCGTCAAGGAACTGCCAACTAATGCACATGCATACTGAGGCATTCACTCCTAAACACTGTTAGAATAAAAACGATTAATAAGATCCCTGCTATTTTCATTGTCAAACAATCCTACTCATTACAAATTTTGATTCTGGTGATGTGGTATCCCAACCCTAAATTGCAGTGAACCAACCATAAAACAATAGACTCTCTACTATAAGAGTAGAAATCAAGCTTAAGACTCAATACTAATGCATCTTAGGTCCTGAAGCTTAAAAATAAAGCAATCTCCTAAAGGCAATGCGAATATTTCTTACCCATATTCCTACATCAAAGTTGGAAGTTACCTTATAAATTCTGTTCTTTAACCCCTCAAGACTCAAATTTTAGTCCCAGTAAAATCAAACTGACAAGCAACCTAGAAATTTGATTTTATAGCTTTGCACCCAGAACACCATTGTTCACATCGATCACAACTTTCACTGAGCATCCCAAATTCATGGTTAAATTTATTAATACTCTAATACTTCCATCCAAGAACAAAAATTTTGCTCCTATACCTCATTCTACCTTCTGAGAATCTAATATATCTCATTGTCAAATTAGCCCACCAAGGAATCCATAACATAATCATATTAACCCAGATCATCACTGGTCAAGATTGCTCATCCATATTCAATCCTCCACATATCAAATTCTGCACTCGTTGTTCAACCACTACTACCGAACCATAACCACATAACATACTCCTACCACGTATATAAGAAATTCACAACATCATCCTAATTCCATATCATAAACATCAATTTTAAAAAACTTAATACAACAATATTTTTAATGTATATATCATACTAAAATTGTATATAGAGATGGCTAAGTTTCCACATCTTCGTAACAATTTGATAATGATAGTTAATAATAATAAATAGATAAATAAATAAATAACTTATAAATTACAATATGCAACTTACCCCAGTAACCTTGACATACTGACCGTCAATAGCTCCTCGAAGTTCAGCATCTGGATACCTCTTAACAAACCCCAATAACCCTCTTTTCCCCCACACACAATTCCACACCATACACAGCAGCAGTGGTCCCACTATGGCAGCCACCGCCACTAAGACCACCGGCTTTTTCACCGCCACCATCAAGAACGCCCCCACCATCACTCCCATCGCCACCACCACCATAACCACCCACGCCACCGCCCTCGACACTCTGAACCCCACCTTCACCTCTTCGCCCAGGCTCGTCACCGCCGACCCGTAAGCCGCCTTACTCGAGCCGGAGAAGGAACCGGTCTGGTCCAGCTGGCCCGACCTTCTCGGTCCCTGTGGACCTAAACCGAGCGGACCGGAGGTGATGAGGCCAGTGGGCTGGAGAGGTAACGGACCGGACGACTTCTTTATTGGGCCGGAGTTGGGCCCGGATCGGACGGACCCGCTGTTGGGTTGTGAAGAGGAAGAAGGACGTGAAGGAGGCTTTGGAAAAGAAGGAGGAAGGTTAGCTGAAACTTGACCTTGATCAACAACTGGGATGTCGAACATTTTCCCCAATTCACCCGATTTTTTAATATCACCGCCCGTATAAGGAACGGCACGAGAAGCCATTGTCGGCTGCCGCTCTTTCAGCTGCTCGGGTCGGCCAGAAACGTACAGGCCGCTGCTGAGCTGGTGCGACGGAATTCTTGAACTCATTGTGTTCGGAAAAAAGCGTAACAGAGAGAGTGAGTGAGTGAGTGAGTGAGTGAGACTGTGTAGGTGGTGGTGGTGATGGTAGTGGTAGTAGAAGCCTAGAAGGAATGCAAGCTTGTGTGGAAGAGCGAAATGACTGAAAAGGGATGGAGAATTGTGATAATGACGTGTTAATTTGATCGGCCCCGTTCGAGTCCTTTGGTAGCTTTGGTTTTATTTTATTAATTTACCTTTTTATCCTTATCGGTTGAAAAAGTTACGCTCTTTTTCCTTGAGTGCTCTAAGAATCAAGAATCCAAGTGATAGAAAGAAAGGAGTAAATGCTATTATGAGCTGATCTTATTCTATTGCTCCTGAGCTCTTTCTACACTGTTCTTACACTTTTTCAAAATTGTAGTTTCCATCGCTAGCTTTCGTTCCTTGGTGTCCGTGTCGGCCTGCCGGAACCTAAGATTTAAAATATTAGTCTATACCTTTAAAATATGGGGTGAAGACTAGCTTCTAAGATATAAATAGATGATATTCTGGTTCTGAAAAGTCATGATCAAACTGGAAGGAATGGTTCCGAATAAGGGTTGGCTTTGTAGGGTAATGGGTCCTATAATATATGTATACACAGATCCAATTGCCAGAAGATCTTCTCCGCTCCATATTTTTTCACCCTGCAATAACGATAAGACAATTTGCGAGTAGAATAATCCAATACCAATCTAGGCCCCAATTTAATTCGGAAGGTAAAGTGGGTCCGATCTCACTCCAATGCTAGATCTACAGTCCACATCATGAGTAAGCACCTCCTTGAATCGATCCTTCACTCAGATATTGCAAAATCCCAAATCATGCTCATGTTCGATACGTGGAACCCACCTCTTCTCCGTCATATGATGAACCAAAATCGGACGGTGATTGATTGGTCCATCAGATGGTCATTACTGTCAAGTGTCAGAACTGTGGTCGTTAACGAAAGCAGTTAGTTATAATCGCGCCTTTTTTTAGACGCTTTGGGTTTGAGGTATGAATAGAATTTGGACAAAGTGGAAGGACGATTTTGGAAATTCACGCTTTCGGGAGTCGGTGGTGACTGGTGGCACACATTGGGATCCAAGGTTCTAAAAAAATGTCGCATGAGGACAAAAATATCCTTAATATTGTTCATGTTAAATCGACTACCGGATGGATAAAGGAGGTCTCTTAATATTGTTTTTACAAGGCACCTTAAAGTAACAAAAATTAACAATTCTCTTAATTTCTCATTTTAACAACTCCAATATCTAAATAATATTAATATTATTTAATAAAAATAAATCTTTTAACATAAATTTTTAATTATTCTTTAATATAATAGAAATTTGTGTCAAAAATCATCTCTTTTATTTGATTATGTTATTAAAATATAACTAAGAGGACACTTAAGGGATTTGATGTAGATTTCAACAAGCGTTTCAATATCTGAGTATAGAATAAATTCGTTAGCTTAATAAGATGGACCCATGATGTGAACCAACATGAAAGGGGCTGCCTGCAGTTCGGACTTGGGAGCATGTTATCATCTTGAAGATGAAGCTCAGCTCCAGACACCAAATTCTAGTTTTTCAAAATGATTGAACAGGTGTGTCATGACTATCACGATCACGAAAGCCTTATTTTGTCTGATATTAAGCCTGCTTAATGACATTATCCCGATACAAACAATAGCAGATATAGAAAATCTAGAATACCCAGAAATTATTTTCAGTAAAGTGAAGTTTTCAAGTATAGAGCTTTCAAAATGGTCTTTGTAACAGTGAATGGCATGGACTCATTATTGAATCATGAACATTCTAAATGGAATATTTATACTGGTGATCATGGTTAACGGGTCGTAATCTGGTCCACAAATATAAAAAGGAGTAGTTTGTTAGGCATTGATTAGGTTCGAAATCAAATAAATATGCATGAAAAGCGCAGCAAGATCCTATTAAGGAAACACTTGCTTTGTTGATTAATATAACATAGCTATGGTCAATGAGATTGAGTATCAGAGACCCCATTTTTGAAAATGCTTTTTGAAATTATTTTTAAGTTTATTTTATTGTTTCCATCACTTTCGGATCTGTTTCTACAATGAAGTGGGTGATCTTTTGTTTTCTTAAGTTAATTGCATAAAACAAAGGTTTGGCAATTCTTGTATTAAGTACGTAAACAGTTTTTATAATCCTTGTCAGTGTCACCTTGAGAGAGAGGGAGTCTCGTGCTGTGCAATCACCTGTGTTGTCGGCATGCCCTTCCCTTTTATTCATGTCTTTTCTTAAACGCTAATTTTTTAGGGATATTATGAAAGAAATAAAAACCCAATATTAAGGCCGTATGATTTAAAAATTCGTATAACCGAATCACAATTCGATAAATTGGCAATTCTTTTTTTTATTATTGAATATTAAAGATTAATAACTTGAAAGTCTAAAAATAATTATTAAATTGTTAAACATTAAATATCGAAAACCTAAACGAATTGTCAAGTGATTAAATTGTTGTTATATCAATTAAATATTTTATTTTTTTAAATTATTTCTATTTTTGATCATTTTTTAAATTATCCATTAATTTAGGAAAAAAAAAATATATATATATATATATATATATATTAAAAAAGAGAAAAATTTTATAAAGAAAATAGATGATTGACATTGAAACAACTCATGGGCCTTGAATTCCCAAGCCAAATTTCATTGCCCGCTTAGTGGCCCAGGGGAAGCACTTATGCGACGGGCTTGGTTTGTTTTATAATTTGGGTTAAGTTGGTTCATATCAGATGGCCTTATGGCCCAAAATAACACTTACTACAGCATGGGCGAACTGTGGCCCAGGTTTTCTCTTTTATCAAACCAACAAGCAATTCAAGCTCCAATGCACCATTTGTGAAGTGATGAAATTCATAATCACATGGATTGCAAATCTCCATGCCCAGAAAAATTTTGTTTCCAGCTTAAACTTGAATTATCTTTGCCCAATGTCTTGAAAACTGAACTAATGAAGTCTTTAAGCAGATTTGACTTACTGTCTTGAATATTATATTGAACCTATATCTACGAAATTATTGCTCCGGAATGACTCAAGTTAAAATAACAGTCTCTCCATGGTGCTCCACCTCCTATGGCAATTAGCAAGTGCTCAAGAGAGAAGAAAGTTGATCCATTACTGCCTGCTGAATCACTTGGCTCTAGCTAACTAATTGCTAGCTTTTGCTATTTGACAATATCCAGTGCTTAATTAAAAAGCTGACAAGGACTTGTGCAAGGCAACTTGCGAGGGAACTTCAGGAAAAGGGCTTCCATTTTTAGTTTAGAAATAAAGTTTCACGGAAGTCTAACATGAGTTTTCCCAACTAACACATATCCCCAAAGTTGAGTTTTACTAGAAACCATCATCTAGCTACTCTCTTTCTTTTTAAGTTGTTAAATTCTAAAGTTTGGTATACTGTAATATATTCTAAGTAAATATTATTCACTTTATATTTCACTTTTGTTTTTTATACTCTCATGTATTTATTTTGGGTTTTGTATAATCGTCATTTACTAAATTTGTGTTTACTTAATTAAATGAGTTCAAACCTTATAAACTAGTTCAAGATCTCATTTGCTAATGATGCGAGATGTGACATGACTTATATTTTTTTAATTAAAAATATGTAACAATCACATATTTTAATTAGATTATATAGTGTATGAATTTTTTATTGTTTATGGAAGAAGTTCTTTTTTTAACATCAGCAGGTTCCATCCCTATTGGCCCGGAAAGAAGTCTAGGACTTAGCTTGCAAGCCAATTATGAGAAAATCATGTTGATTCTCTTTGCATATCGCATAATGAGACACGTAGAGGACACTTTCTTTCTGCAATTCCTCCATTACCATAGCTTTCCACCAATGTCATTTCAGACTTTAGTTAGCTATCTTTGAGTACTTATCCAAGGCACAACTATGCACTTGGCCAAGCCTTTTCATTTTTATTGTACTGAAAGTGTTTAAAAATTACAAGAACAAAAAAAATAGGATGCTTTGTGCTTCACGTCACAACAGAGAATAAGGAATATGAATATCTAGGAAGCAATATTGATGATCATCATCTATGATCAAATTACCAGTTGCTGATCTTTAAGATATATATATAAAGTTTTCAATTATGAATTACAGCTAAGCTTGTGGTAAGTAACATCGTAGCTGTTCTTTCTCAAATCACATGTGGTGGCAAACTAACCATTCCCACTTGTATCTAATTCAGGAAATATCTTCTCCAAGCTGTGGAAATCAGTTCCTGATAATAAATAATCTTTATACGATCATGCATGCCCTTTTGATGAACAGACAAGGACATCAATGAAAATGGACACGCGAAGACAGAAATATTGCAACTAGGAGCTTCAACTTTTGTGATCCTTAATCATAACCAACGTAACATGCTAGCAATTAGCATATATCATTACTATAATGTAGCAAAGCCGGGAATTTATTTAATCTTTTACCGAAGTGCATGTACCGTAGTGTAGAGTCTCACTGTAAGTACAGCAATTTAAGGATTTAACAGTTGAAAAAAGATGTGATTGTGCTTGGAGATAAGCTGCCACTTTGTTAAAGAAGCTTTGCCCACGTGTATACCTTCAATTTATGACTTCCAAGTAAAGATTTTCGCAAGTAATACCTGTTAAAAAATTGGTATAAATCCCATAAAGTTTTCCAGGTGATGCAAAAGCAAAAGCTTACTCTATGATTAAATAAAATGAAGACTTTGGCTCTAGCCACTAATCATTAATGACGAAAAAAGGAACAACAAACAGTAATAGACACAGAAGAGTTGGATACGGTCCAGAGAAAAGCTCGCAAAGCAAAAGAAATCTTGGTTTTGAACCGAGAAATCACGGGACACCCCTGAATTCTCTGCTTTGAATTCATCCTTTCTACTGCCAAACGACCTAATCTCTTCCTGATCCTGTTAGATAGAGCCGTGAAAATCAGAACTCTCTTTCTCTTTTCCTTTGGAAAATTCACATTTTCCTGAATTTACTTTCCATTTCAATACAATTCTTCAATCCATAAAAACACCTTAACATGGATATCTCTGTCTTTTCCTTCACTTTCTTCAATGAAACTTTCTTCAATGAATCTTTCTTAGTTTTTGTTTTCGTTTTGAAGAAACTGATCTTCTGAAATGGAAAGCTATGGTTCCATGTTCACTTCTATATGTTTTTTATCTGAAAGACTAGCTGCGGTTTCTTTGATTATTCTGTCACTGTTTTAAGAGATTCATGAAAACCGATTTCTGTTTTTCAATTTTCTACAGAATCCATGTTTCTGAATCAATTCATGCACTTCTTAAAATCGCTTCACACATTCAGAAGGAAAACACCTTTTGATTGTTTGTTTTGAAAGTACAATAATAAATAAAATAAATAAATAAATAAAACTTCTGTAGAATAGCATACAGAGCAAGATAAGAGCTAAACGATGGCGAGTTCATGTTTCCATGCATTTCGCCTTCGAAAATCAAAGAGCAAATCGCTGTCAGTTCCATCCTCATCAAAATCCCAGTTGAACTCAGACATGGAGAACTTGGAGAAGAAGAGATTTGATAGCTTGGAGTCTTGGTCGATGATTTTGGACTCTGAGAATGTGGAGACTTGGGAGGTGTCGAAGGAGGATCAAGAGGAGTGGACAGCTGACCTTTCCCAGTTGTTTATAGGTAACAGGTTTGCCTCTGGTGCTCATAGTAGGATTTATCGTGGGATTTATAAGCAGAGAGCCGTTGCTGTGAAAATGGTGAGAGTTCCAAACCAAATGGAGACTGGAGCCTTGGTTGAGCAGCAGTTCAAGTCTGAAGTTGCATTGCTTTCACGTCTCTTTCATCCCAATATTGTACAGGTAAGATTTTGCATCTCTTCCGAGCAAAAACTTTCCAAAAAGAGTGTTCTCTAGTCAATTGTTGTAGAAAGAATAAAAAATATTTTACTTGAAAGGTTGAAGTAACGTAATTCTAATCTATTTCATTTTCATTAGTCTCGACAATAGTGTAAGTTCTTGTTAGATGCTTTGCTTGTTTATCATGCAGGGTTGTCACCTGAGTTTGATGCAATTAATTTCTAAAATATATCATATTCGGTTTGATGTTCTAAAATGAAAATCTTGAAATTGATAAAAGAATATATTTGTGATGCCATCCTGGTGAAATTTCTGGAAACTTTGTATGTCGTGTGATATTTGAGCTACTATCGTTGCATTTTACATGGTTTGTTGGGCAGCATCTAACTTCAATGTTTCAAAGTTCGACCAGGATACCTTTTGGCTTACCCTATAAAGTTTCAGAGCTCCTCTATGTTATATATTGGGATCGTGGCTCGTTTCCTAATTCAAGTTGAATTTTACAAGTGAAAAAAATAGGAAAATAGAGTTGTTTAATAAATAGGAGTTCTAATCCTACTATGTTGTGCAATTAATCGGAAATTAAAGGAGAAAAGAGAAAGAAGACACAATGAATTAAAGTGGTTCGGCTATGAGCCTACGTCCATTGTGACGGTAAAGTATTTACTATATTAGAATTAGGGTTACATCAATAAGTATTTATAATAAACCCTAATTCTCAAAATATCCTTACAATACCGGACCATACCGCGTTGCTCCAACAACTAATCATTTTCTACAGATGTATGACATATGAGTCATACCATCAACATATTAGAATTAGAAGATCCCTACGTAGACCTATTAAGGGTTAAGAATCAATTCTAGTATGAGAGAGGACTAGATATAAAGGGTTAACATCCTTGTAAGGATGTGGGAAGAGACATGAAAAAGATGTAGGCACAATACCGGAGATTGAGCAAAGGAAACGGGAATAATTTCAAGGCTCTCCAATATTGAGTACCGGATAGAATATCAGATTTGGTCTCTTGTACTCTTATATAATTATGATCTAATGGATTTATCTCTTCATCCGTGGATGTAGGTCATTGATGCCGAACCAATTTTGTGTGATATGATTTATTTTTCACTTATTATCAATCTTCATGTTGAATATGTTTTCTTATAATTTCTTATATTATATAGATGCTTTCTTAACAGATTAGCTGGTGCTCTTAATTTAAACATATTAAAGTGGAAATTTAGACAAGAGAGTGAATAAAAATTGACCTTCTTTCCTTTCTTTTTTTCTAAAGCATTTGTTTTTCTTTTCTTCGTCTTGGGGCAGATTAGTGAACCATATTCTTTACAGTTTATTGCAGCTTGTAAAAAACCTCCTGTGTACTGCATCATCACTGAGTACATGTCACAAGGAACTCTGAGGATGTATCTCAACAAGAAAGAGCCATACTCGCTTTCAACAGAAACAATTTTGAGGCTGGCTCTTGATATTTCCCGAGGAATGGAGTATCTTCACTCGCAAGGAGTGATCCACAGAGACCTCAAATCAAATAATTTGCTTCTAAATGATGAAATGCGGGTGAAGGTGGCAGATTTCGGTACATCATGCCTAGAAACACAGTGCCAGGAGACCAAAGGAAACAAGGGAACATACCGCTGGATGGCACCAGAGATGATTAAAGAAAAGCCTTGCACTCGGAAAGTTGATGTGTATAGCTTTGGAATTGTCCTGTGGGAGCTTACTACAGCTTTGCTTCCGTTTCAAGGAATGACCCCTGTGCAGGCAGCATTTGCTGTTGCTGAGAAGGTAAATTAGCTAAATTTGAAAATGCAAATCCTTTTCATCTTGAGCAATTGTTAGACTAGCTATTAGAGTTTCCTATAATATGACTCTTTGGTACTTGAGTTCTTTTAATATGTTAAAAGTTGTTATGAAATTTCCTGCCTCCTAGCCAACTTTTTTTATAGCATTTCTCAGTTGATTGGAAAGACTGCAACAAAATTAGATCATTCAAAACATAGTTGGAGCATTGGGGGTTTTGGACCAGAAAATTGGTTCCTAAGAAAAGTTGAAGTTCAAGAAGAACACTCTCCATATTTCTGGAAAACCGAAGCATGACTACCTCTTCCAGATATTATATATTTATAGTATAAATACTTTTGGCATAGTGCTTGTAATATTATCAGAAGAAAGTGCTAACCAAATTAACAGAAAAGATTTAGGCAAAAACAGGGACTTGCTTTGCATTAGTTCTCTGCAAGTCATCAATGCATATCATTGAGCACTGGGATTCTTGCATACTCCTACATACAACAAAAAGCTAGCAAAATATATCCTTTCTGGCATCTTTGTTTGATTAGAGCTGCTCCATAATTCTTGCCCAAGAAGCCTTTGGAAACCTACAAGGGACATTCTATCCTTGAATTGTTAGAACAAGTGGGTGGACAGAAAAATATAGTAACATAAAAATGATAATTTATCAACTTTGCTATTTGGTACTCCAGTTGTGTGTGACATATTTTCTCCGAAGATTGGTGGCAGTGAAACGACTTTGACGCTAGTTTTGGCTTGTATTACTTTTCTTGTTTGACAGAATGAGCGGCCTCCACTGCCGGCTAGCTGCCAGCCTGCACTCGCACATCTCATAAAGCGTTGTTGGGCAGCAAATCCGTCAAAGCGTCCAGATTTTAGTGACATTGTTTCTGCTCTGGAGAAATACGATGAATGTGTCAAGGAGGGTCTTCCTCTCACTTCCCACTCAGGATTGGTTAACCGCAATGTGATTCTTGAACGGTTGAAAGGTTGTGTATCTATGAGCTCCTCTATACCTGTACATGCCTGACTATATTAGAAGGTATCTCCGTTGTCTTTCCTCTTTATGGTTTGCCATGTTGGTAGAGATTAATTAGTTCGCAATAATCTGTACATATGTGATGTTCTTTTAATTATCTAAATGTAATTGCATCTGTGGAATCCAACGTCGATGATGGTCTTCTGGTGGCGTATCAATGTAGTTAATTAACTTACACGGAGGTTATCTAGATTTGGCATTGGACCCTCCATTCGATTCGATGTATCTCCATTTAAAGGACCGAATTTTTATTGTTTGAATTTTTTTTTTCCAAAACTTACTTTCGAAAAACAAGGAAACAGAAAAGTTGCAATAGTGCATATTCCATGGATTCTTAGATCATCTATGACTATGCAGGAGCATTAATCGAATTGTGGGTACAATCTGTGCTGGTATGCCACGGACCATCCTTTATATACTGAAGAATTGTATCTCAAATTCCTTATTTAAAATGTCACCGATGTGCAAAAGATAATGATGTCCTCACTTTTTATTAACCTGATGCGGTATTTTTCAACTTAGCAAACAGATTTTGTCAAACTTTGATGCCTTGTTCTGCGTTGTTTGGAGTTTTATATGCAAGGCCTACTTGCCCTTCTCTCACAGCAGTGAAGCGTTGATTGTGAAAAGACCTGGCAGGCTTGACTTTGTCAAGCTAACCTGAACCCACCCAGTTATCAATACAGGACCTATTGTAGGTCCAGGCCAGTGGCTAGCTATTATCTCGGATGGAGATATGTTGTCAACCTAACTTGACATATTGTGGCTTATGTAAGATACTCAATTTCAATCATAGGTGAAAAGAAGGGGAATCTTCACCTACTGCCTCCATTGGTCAAGCTTCATCATTGATCATCAAAATTAATTTCACTCTTTCTTTCCTTCAATTTCACTGTTTCCATGAGTCTCATAACATTCCAAGTCAGTCTATATAGTATTAAGGGTTATCTAGAGGACAAAATGCATGGCGTTTACTCGATCTTGGCACTTCAATCAGAAATGGTTCACGGTGTCTTGTCTTACAGTTTGTCAATGAAATTAATGCTAAGTATTTGTTACCATACCATGGCTCTCCGAGACCAAAGACCAGAAAACTGAGTCAAACACGTTGAGTTGATTTTGCAAAAGTTCTTAGTCCACAACGGAGACAAAACGTAGGCAAACAAATTCAACATCAAAAGTTGCAACAGAGACCAAGTCTTGATGTAAATTTTGAAGATTGTGAGTGTTGAGTGTTGACTCAGTCTCTCATAAATAATCTCTCTAATCTTATGTGCCTTGGCCTTTTGGTTATGTATGTTTTCCAAAGTCAATTCCAAACTTTTGATTTCTAACAGCCAAAAGTCCATACACGTTAGAGATTTAATTAATAAAATGGCTTTAACTCAATACTATGAAGTATTGAGATCATAACTTAGATATTTTGATAACATTTTGCATTATGTGTATACGGAATATGAGGGGATGTTTCGTGGCAAGGCCAAGTGAGCCTAATAATTTGATCAAAAGTGTGTGTGTATATGTAAGGCAATAAGAGGGCATATGTACCGTCATGGTCACGAGAGCAGAGCCAATTGTCTCCTCTTTCTGTATTAAATGGCCGAACAAAAGTTGGCAGATTCGCTTTCCCAAGATACCCTTCTTCAATTATTTTCAATAGAAAATAAGTTAAAAGAGGTAAAGACATAGATGGGGTAGCAAAATTTTATAAGAAAAATTGAAAAGATATTCTGTTCCTTTTGGACTAAACCACCCAAGCACCCTTTCAAGTAGATGAATTAACTTTGAAATGGACTGTTTCTTCAACTTTCTAATGTGACCAAACCAACCCCACTAGCCCATTATTCTATCACTGCAAATGCAACATAGCCTTGATTAAACAATACACGAAATTCACATTACTTAATACTTCTTCACCCCGTAAAAGAGAGACAGCCTCTCTATAAACAAACAAATGTGAGGCCATAAAATAAATGATAAGCATGCACTGATCCATGCTGAGATAAATAAGCATGCTCATTCTTATGGGAAATGTCAACATCAACTACCTATTATATGATCATATTTATCAGCAATGAAAGTATAGAGTATAATAAGATCATAATAGTTTAATTTATCCTACGATGGTTAGGTATGCAAGATTAGACTTTATACAAATGATCTTTATGTGTATAAAAGAGTAAGAGACGTCAGTTGAACAAGTTTATTGTTGTTGATAGAATCAAAAGGGAAGTAAATTAGCAAAACCCTAATTATAAAACGGAACATAATTTGAGAAAGTGGGTATGTAAGAGAGAGAGGGGCAATATGGTCCAAGTGAATGAATTTTCCAAGAAATTATGAAAAGAATAAATACCCTTGGCGAATAACGAAAAGAGGGTTTGGACTGGAGTTATGGTGGGTACTTTTTTATGGGTCCTTTGCTTTGATCGAAGCCTTACTTTTGCCGACCTCGATTATTGCGACACCTATTCCTTATATAATAGTTTCCGATTTTACCACAAACACCCTTTATTTATGCAAATTGACCACAATACCCTTTCTTTATCATCTGCACAATCGTTTTGAGGACTTACTATTAGTGCTCTCAAGTGGTGCATCAGTATCAAGATGTACTGAGCTTCAAGAGTAGTTACAGGAACAAAATTTGGCCCCAGGGTTTCTGCCATGAGACTAATTTTCGCCAACTCATAAACGATGTCGTTGTACAACAAACTACAACTACAGTCCACCACTTTTCCTTGGCAACAAATGCTTCCACATAATATAATTTTCCCTCGAAACGAAAAATAACTGGAAATATTTTCAGGACATTTTGGTTTGTTTTCCTGTTTTAGTTATATAGAAATGGGTGCCAAAACCGTACCATTACCAGAAAAAATGAACTTCAATCTTTAGCTACGACAACATGATTCATAAATCAGGACTGAACTTCACCCAGAAGGATCCGAAAGAGACAATCAAACCCTTGATTTCACAGAGAAAAAAGGATATCTTGTAAATTATATAACTAATCTAGAATTCTTGAAAAGAAAAAAATATGTACTTAATTTACAGAGATGAGATTATAGGAAGGAGAGATGAGAAACATCAAAATTGATTGAAGAGTGCTAATTAATCTTGATGCTTCAAAATTAAACTACCCATTTTTACATTGTAAAAGGGCAATATAATACAGAAATCAAAAACAGAAAAAGCAAAAACTCTCTGTTAACAGAGAACAAAAACTAGAACTAAACCCACCTCTATAAACCCTTCATTTTCCAGCTTCAGGAAATATATAAACTTAACCCCAAACACCCCAAATCCTTTCTCCAATGAAACTAACAAAGCTTCTAACTGGACCTCTCTCTTCCCCTTCTTGATCATGGCCACCACAACCCTTGCCACCATCACCACCACTACAACCACTACGACTACTAGTACTCTCTTCCATGGATTCCGACTCAGCCAACTTTTCTTTCCCAGAACTCAACTGATCATGATGAGTCCGCTTCAACTCACCAGAGTTTGAGCTGTCGTTACCACCTTTCTTCTTCTTGTCCTTCTTGTTGGTCTTCGTCTTCTTATTATTACTCAAAAGCTCATCTTCAAACGCGTCGATGATCTCATGTATCAGTTGCCGGTTCGGTGACGCGTCCCACCTGACCCAGTAACTCGTGTAACATCTAAAACAATCACAGTTAAAGAGAGGAGGATGATCGTTGTTATTGCTATTACTACTACTACCGCTACCTGCAGCACCGCTGCTTTTGCTTTTAGCAAACGAAACGCCCTTCTGGGTGGTGTTGCTTTTCCGGTGGTGGCTCTGGAAGTTGTTGACGGAGATGTTGTTGTTAGAGCAGGAGATGAGATAGGCCAAGACCTCTCTGTCTTCCGGGGAGAGAGCGGCTGCGAGGGTGAGGATGGTGGCAGGGAGGAAGGATAGGTGATCGGATATCGTTGGCGGTGATGGATGGACCGTGCCTTTGCGGTAGAGCTTCTTCATAGTTGACGACGACGCAGATGATGAATTGCTACCTGAGACACAGAAAACTTATCTAACACAGAGAGAAATGGACTGGGAGGTTTGGACTTTGAAGGGTTGATGGGTTATATGTTTTTTTTATTTTTTTTAAGAGTGTTCTTGGAATTGGTGACGTAGAGTTTGGGACATTAAGGGTTTGATTCTGTGCGGAAAGTGGTACGCAGACAAGATGGTACACTTCTCATTGTGAGTGAATCATATTCGTTTGTTTTCTGGAGTTTGCAGGTTGGTGGCAGCGATGTGAATTGTGATTCGACCTGCTACCCTGATCTGTCCCTGTCCTAACTTTGTCTTAAAAAACGAGTCCCTCTTCTACGTTAAAGTTTCATATGGGGGTTGTTGGGACTGGTCATTGGTCATCAGTCTCCAGCAGCTCAGCTTGGGCTTTCTTGTATACAACCGAGCTGGAATGACTCCTCGAGATAAGCCCGTCGTTTATACAACAGGACAGGAATGACACCTCCAGCTAAGCCCATGCCTTTTCGGAGAAGCTGAGAAGCTTAATCTACCTGAGGAAATATATATAATACATCGTGTTAATTACGACAATGGCCTAGTTTAGATTTTTTTTTTTTTATTTTAACTGATTCAATGTTTTGTTTGAGACAAGTTTTAGAAATTCTGAAATATGTACTTGACAAGTTGAAAAATTACACTCGAGTCTCAAACAAGTTACAGTTCTCAAGTTTCTCTCGTCAAATCGTTACGAACGACTAACTCGTCAAACATCATCTATTAATATCTTTAACAAATTAAAAAAAAAAAAGGTACTAATCATTGCAAGTTAAACTTGATTAAACCACAAAAAAAAAAAAAACCTCTCCCACTTATACTTTTACACGTTTATGTACTACTAGTCTACGACACTGAGGAATGTCTAAGCGCCCGAGTACATGAGCAAGTACACAAGCAGGCCGAGTAAGGGCGGTATATTTAATAGTTTATGCCAAGCAATCAGAACTACCATCCAACCGACTTGCTCAGGTGCTTAACGTTATCTAGCACTACTTTTACTAATTTAATTGCATAAACAAGATAAAAACAGATGGATATGAGGCCAAATTTGTATTGGTCTAAATTAATTGCTCAACAAGTAAAGACAATGCCAAATTGCTTCACCTAAAGAAAAATAATATAGTTGACACTCAAGTTATCAGTTTAACAATATGCATAATTATGTGGAGAAGTTTTGTTTCACCAAAAGCAATTTCAATGATACTGAAAACTCTAGGAAGAAGAACTACTCAGACGGGTCTTGATCCATGATTCAAGATTCTGGAGCTCTTCGTTGCTTATGGAGTGGCCGAGACCAGGATAAGCCTGCAAAATTATTGGAAGAAAATATTTCAGTAGGGCACATTGAATCAAGGGAGAATTTGAGACAGTAACACATTTTTATTACCTTGAACTCGCAGCTTACGCCAGCTTGTTCAAGGAAAGGAGGACCTGCTTGTCCAGCCTCAAACAGCACTGTTCTGTCAGCCATTCCATGAGACCACAAGATAGGTGTCTGTAACAAATATTCAGAGCTCATATCACTAAACCATGCAACATAAATGGTATAGAAGTTTATTTCAACAAGTAAAAAACCAGAAGAAAATGCATGATTGCTATTTCAGTTTAGATATTAATTTGACCATGGCACATCAAAGTTATGACATCTAACTGTCACTAGTTTGCCATTCCTCTAAAGACCACTGAGATTCTTATATCATATTTATACAAACAACAAGGCCGGACAGGAAAGGAATAAAATGAGAAAAAGAAAAGTGACTTTTGAAAACATGAATGTATAGGATTTCTCTCCAAAAGAGACCTTTCTTGCATCTGGTGTAAATTTTTCTATCAACGAAGAATTGAAAGGAACCCATCCACTAAAAACAGCACCTCCTCCAAGCGCTTTTGGGTACAACAGAACACTCGCCAAAGTCAAGGCACCTGCAAAAAGTTCTTCATATTAGTTGCACCAAATTAGAAAAGGCAGTGTGCTTATGTCTGCATGAAGAGAGAGAGACCTCCTTGACTAAATCCACACACAAATACATTTTTAGGATCTATCCCAGCAGCTACTTCCTTGTCTATCACTGCATGCACATTCTCAACTGCTTTGAGCACACCAGCTTCATCTTTTGGAGAATTCTGAGGGTCATAAGTGAAGAAAACTCAAATGAATATCCTAACATATTATCAGCATCCAGTAGACACATCAAAGACAATGTGTAGAATTGAATCGTGTCCCATAAGATTCTCACTAAAGCTGTCACATGAAAAGGTTAGCAGGTTATACAATAAAAACTTAATTATCATTCCTATAGATAGAATAATTAAACAGAACTCCACTTCATGCAGCATTAAATAATAAATTTCCTAACCAGAATCAATATATTCCTAAATAGAATCAACAAAAGGTACAACTCAATTCAACATTTCAAAACAATATTTTGTAGTAAGATGAAGAATCTGGATAAAAATTCCAAATAGAAAGATCTATACGCTTGCTATAACTTACAGCAGTCACGGGAATCTCATGAATGTCAAACCATGAAGGCATCACAGTACCATCTACAAAGAGAAACAAAATTAATATTGTAAGGCATTGCAGGAAGGGAAAAGGCAAATTATCCTCATCAAGATAAGCAAATGTTAGTTATTCGAAGTCTGACAGAATTGAAAAAATTAAAACTAAAGTTTTTGAGTTTGCCATAAACATTTGAAATAAGAACTTTTGTCCAGAAAAATAAGACCTTAAACCATCAATCACATTATTGGAATTCCATCATAATTGATGACCAAAGAAGATGCTTATCATCAACAAATACAAATTGAAATCTCTATATGAGCTTCAAGTTGCTTATTCTCTTTATCTCCGTTAAAAAAATAGCATAAAGAAAACAAATTACATAAATGTGCATGCCAAAGTTGTGAATTTTTAATGCTTGTGCCATTAAAGAATTTGTTACATCTATCAATCCATCAAATAAAAGTACTATGTAAATGTAATTTTCCTATTCCAAAAGCAATGAACCCCACATATGAAATTAAGATGATAATTATTATAGTGCATTAAGTAACAAAAAGAGCATCTTTACCCTGTCTCCCTACTCGATCACTTGTTAATTATTTACCAAAACTCCAAAGATTCTAATGAAATATTCACCTTGCCAACATATCCACCATTTGCTTCAATCCAATTATAATCTGGTAAGATGTAATCACTCGGTTCTCTTACATAATGAGCCTTTTTTTTTTTCCATTCAAAGTAACATACGTAAATCCAAACGCAGCACTAAAGCAACACCTATTTTAAGAAATTCAGAAAACCCGTAATCACAGTCTTATTGAGAAAAAAAAGGGTACTTACAGTTGCAGGTGACAGGGCTGTTAGGAGCAGAAGGAAAGAACCATTTGGTGAATTTAAACTCAGGGGAAGTGAAGAGTGTCTTGATGGGTTCATTGGATGGGCCCGAGTCACCCAAACCATGGAGCCATAAAACAAAGCTTCGAGCCATCGAGTCTTGTTTGTATGAAAACGGGTTCGGCCGGAAAAATAGTATGAAGATGATGGTGCTACTTAGAGTCACTGTAAAGAGAACGATCGGTTTTGTCAATAACATATGCTGCTGCATTTCCGGTGAACTTTAGTTTCTTATAAGGTCGTTTTGGCGAAGCTCGGAAAAGAATGGAAAAGACTCTGAGGACCCCTATGTATTCAATGTTGACTAATAGGTCCTTTTCGATATTTCTAGTTGTGCTCCTCTTATAGCTGCGGCCCAAGAGGCCCATTTTACAGGTCCATTAACAAAAGAATAGGCTTCGAGGTTAAAGGTCAGGCATTGCCGCTGCCTGATCCATTGAAAACTTCATATCAAGAAATGATGATCCTGCTGAGTAATTCGTAGTGATCACATTTGTTCTTCTTAATCTTAATTAAAGGCATGTTATAATGCTACTCTCTTTTCTTATTGGGTTTATTATTTCATGTGATTTAGCCCTTTAGGTGTGTTGGTAACAAACGTGTTTCTGCATGTTCATCCGGATAGGTGTTTTCGACCCCAGAAAAAACATTTTAGTAATTGTCTTCGACTTCAAAGGCAACATTTTCCAAAGGCATTTTGACCATGCTAATGCCTGCAATCACGTTGAAAACACCCCAACATATCCTTCTAGAAGTTATAATTAGAAACCATTCATAAACATATTGGTTCATTGTTGGAACAAAAAGCATAATTTGTGCATGGAAAGTAAAAAAATCATTTTTTAAGTATATTCCCAACCGAATCTAAAACATCCTACTAGTATGAGTACATATGGTTACGATACTACCCCAATTATAGCAACAATTTCAAATCTCAACACTAATCAAAGGCAGCAGACGCATCACAGATAACCAACGATTTCGGCTAAGTCATTCTCCAGAATACTGAAGATCCCATCCTTATATTCGAAGCTAGAAATAAGTATTTTGAAGCATTACTGCAAGTGACAAAATAACTGCATCATAGGACATACCAGGATTACATACAAAACTTACTTCTTTCTTAGTGACAATCGGAATTTTGTAATAAAAGATTTTTCCTCCTACTTTCTTCCCTGGCATTGAGCACTTCGTTGTTCATAAGTAATAATACTTCAGAAAATGAAAGAAAAGATAAAGGTTTTGCGTGCAGCATAGACATGGAAACATCAACTGATTCTTCTCTTAATTAAGAGGATTAACCAAAGAGTAAAGTAAATTTCATTCATCTGTAAGGCTGAAAACACCTAAAAGGATACTACAATATATAAAAAATGCTCAAAACATGTGGACTAGCACATCCATCAGAATATGGAAGCTTTATCCTACATTCTAGAGCAACTTACAACTACAACAAAATGATCCCATAATGAAATTAGATCCCCCATGTCCTCCATAATGAAGTTCACGCAAACCAAAGAGAACAATCTTTGTAATGAGGATTTATATATCAACAACACACATGCAGCTGCCATTACATGCAGCTTCAAACAGTACCATGATATTCATCAATGGTCTGCTTCATCTCATCCAACTGTGAAAGGACATATTCCAGTTTCTTGCAACAGATCTCATTTGATATTCTTGGAGTGTAATCACACTTCTCAAATGGGCGATACTCGCATGCACTCTTAATCTCATGCCGCAACGTCACTTGGATGTCCTAGTTTTAACAATTAAAACACAATGTGTTAAAATCTTAATTTTTGAATCTAATTCCAGAATCCAACCATGAAAAAAAAAATCCAGACACACCTAAACAGACTTTCTAGAACCATCAAGGTGCTTCTCCAAGAAACACTCCACAAGCTCTTGTGATTTTGAAACTCGCTTTTATCTATCTCTAACAAACACTAAAAAGGAAAAAAAAATTGACCAAACAAGCAGGTATCAAAACATTTCCAATCGATGTATAATTGAGCTTCACGTCGGTTAAATCTTCTTAATTGTTACTTTGGTCAAACTTAAATACAAAAATCCATGCACTCTGAAACACATTTATTGCAACTATTTGACGAAATCTATTTCAGACATCTCAAGTAGTTCAATTTTTTTCCTAAATTTTGAACCGAATAATAAAAAAATAAACTTAAAAATTGAGAGATTTGATAGCAAGAAATTCAAGGCAAAGAAGGACGGACCTTGATCAACTGCATGAACTCACGGCAATGGTTGTTGATGAATTCTTTTCTTGGACCAGTTGGGTTTGAAAGCTCGTCCATGACTCCTCCTGCGAGCTCCAGAACCCTCACGACTCTCTACACGCGATCAAAAACCGAATTTTAACTGTTTTTCAGTTTCTCTTTTTTTTTTCAATTAACAATACAATTAGGACTTTTTTTGCGACAAAAAAGGAACTCGAATTACCTTCTCCACATTTTGAAGCCGTTGCAGCGAAGTCGTTTGGCTTTGCGAATCCATGGAGGACAGGAGCTTCCTGCTAAGAGTCTAAACGCACCGTTTATGTAGGTCTCTCTGTTCACAAACCAAATTGCTTACAGTATAGACATATAAAATAGTTTGTTGCGAAAACGACAACGTTTCATGCCAAAGTTGATGCTGCATGTCGAAACGGTTGCGTTTCAACTGCAACCCTTTTCCACAAGGCGTGAGGTGATTGGTTGGATATTCGCTGAGGAGTGGACCAACCGGGCAGCATATATGGAACCTTTGAACCAGGATTCAGTCTGAACCAACCGACCAAACTCGGACACAGGGAGTTGAATCCATGGCGACGTCCAAGCTTCAAGCTCTCTGGAACCATCCAGCCGGTCCCAAAACCAGTGAGTTGACTCGTCTTCTTTTTACAATCAAAATTTTTTATTTTTAATTTCTTGGGCATCATATATTATGCTCTTTTGGAGAAGAAACTCGTTATAAGATCCATGGCTTGTTTAGATTGAATATTTAATGCGAACATTTTGGTTCTTGAATCCTTTATGTGAATTTGGTAGCTTTAATTTCAACAACCGAACAGGAATGAAAATGCGTTGTGTTGTTTTAATTTAGGGATGAAATTTGAAATTGAAATCTCATAAAAAATGATTGCGTGTTTTATAGAGAGAGGTTTTTCATTAAACTGTGGTGTATTAAGGTTAGTAGTTATGTTATCATTTGCCAAATTTCAGTCTACGTTTGCATGAGTTGACAACGGCTGATCATGTGATATTACAGTTCACTTTTGGGCACCAACTTTTAAATGGGGCATCAGCATAGCAAATGTTGCCGACTTTGCAAAACCGCCTGAAAAGCTTTCCTATCCCCAGCAAATAGGTATGTTGTTCTTGTAAGTAACGAGTGTATTTACATTCATTTGGAATAAAATGTGTCTTCATGTGTGTAATCAGAGTATTTGGAAGAAATTAAATTGTTGTGGTATTCTTATATATTTACTTTTTCCATCTTGGCTTTTCCAGCTGTTGCATGCACTGGATTGATCTGGTCACGTTACAGTACCGTAATCACTCCGGTAAGTTTAATTATAGATAAGAAGATGACTCTGTTGAAAGTTAGAAATAATGCCTATATAATACCTATCTAAGTTTTGCTTAGGTTCTTGATTATATACTTCCTTGACCTAGCTGTACTTGGCATCAATTGTCCGTTTGTCATTATATACTTTGTATGTCTGGTAATTATCTCATTTGTTTTTGATGTGTTTGTCATCCTACGATGTGATTAAATGAAAACTGAGTATGGCCTTCAAAAGGGTGAGCCTTAAGAGGAGGAAAGAGAGGAAGAGAGAATGTTGTATCATGAAAACATTGAAATGATTAGTTTTTATCAAATTATGATTTCTTGAGTTTGCTGTTTGAATCAGCTGAGAGAGCTTTGTGAATATAGAATACTGTAAATGTTGGCATACCACTGTATTATTGGTATGATACTTCATTGTTACAGGATGGTTTGGGATTGAAAGTTGTGTCATATTAATACTTGGTTATCTTTCATTCTGAATTACAGAAAAACTGGAATCTTTTTAGTGTAAACGTTGCAATGGCAGGAACAGGTCTCTACCAACTCTCACGCAAGATAACGTAAGTAAAGTTATATTTATATTGCCATTTTTTCCACTTGCGTCTTTTATTATAGCAAGGGAAGTGATTGTATTCTAATTATTTATGTAGATGCTTAATTTCGATGTTCACTGGAAAATTGATGCTTTATAAACTTTTTCACGGGCATAATTCAAACATACTTCAACACAGTAGAAGAAAGTGAAAACATAATGAAATTTTTAGTTACTCATCACGGGCAATGAAGTTTTATTTGAGTGGTCAAATAAAGAACTTTTCTGAGGCAGAGACTGCATACTAGTTTTCTCTTTTCTGTTGTGATTTCACCCATCAGTAATTTTTTTTTTTTTAATCGTTATCAGGCATGATTACTTTTCTGAGGCAGAGGCTGCCGTTGTAGAAGAATGATGACGAAATCTTCCAAACTTCTTGCGTCCTGGGTTGATTAGAGACTTTACCCTTTTCTCAAACTGCTGTCTCCTTGTGTTGCCGCTGATTCAAGTTTAATATGTCATTGATGCATGCCTTCTTTTAAGGCTTTGAATTGTTCAATTTAAGTTGCATAGAATTTGTAACTGAAGGTTCATTACTTTTCTGCGTGTAAAAATACTTGGCAACTGAAGGGGGCTAATAAAACTTAAGACAGGTGCCAATATTCACCTTTTTCTTCATCTCCAATTATTTGCAGTTAGTGATGTTAATTTGAACTTATCCCCGACAATCGATTCAATTTCTGTTGGTAGTAAATCAGGGATTGTTATTGGTGAAGACTGAAGAAATAAAACCCTGGGCAAGGAGGATTTGAATATAGGCCTTCGCAGCATGTTAAGTGTTTCTATTTTCCGAAAAGAGATCAAAACCTTCGAAGCTGCAACCTCCTCAGTTGTGCTGCTAAAGCTCTTTGACTTGTTTCCGTAACTGACTGAAGCATGCGATATGGTTTCAATCCTCAGAAATGAGGCAATCATCTTGCAATCAGCATTTGGCTTATCGACACTTGACACTGAATTGGAGGCGGGATTTTTAAATTTTGTGGCCAATGGCTATTGTTCGCAAAACCCTTTACTGGGTTGAAACATCAGATCCACGATCCAACCACACCAAACCACACAACTTGCAATAGAAAATGTTTAACGAACTAGATTAATTTGTATGTTCTGCATGTCCAATCCAAGTAATATCCCGAGAAAAATAATCAATAGTGCCACAAAAATAAATAAATAGATTGTGTTTTTCCGCACGCAATCACCCCCGGAAGGGAGCATCAAATAATAGTTAAAGAGTAAAAACATAAGCCACTCAACTACCTTCTCCTAAGACAGTCAGCGACTAGATCAGAGGCCCTGGGAAAAATTGGATCTCTATATCGACACGAACAGAAGGGCCATTTTCTTTGTACGTTCTCTGCCGTAAGATATAACCTGCAACAGGCCCCAACTACTGGAGTTCATCTTTACAACTTCCCATCTCTGGTATCAGTTTTTGACTCAGACTCACCATCATGTGCCTTCAAACCCAAACTCAAATCCAAAGTGCTTTCATTCAAATCTTGTCTTACTAACTGCCCATCATCCTGAAACAGAATTGAATAAAAGGCAAAATTAGACGCAAGCCTAAATTAAGACATGAAGCAGAAATGCATATTGGTGATGTGGGACCAATGAAGGCTAGTAATAGAAGACAGAACTCCAAAGGACAAGGTAAAGAGCTGACGAGGAAAACACAATGTTTTTCATTCTCCTGATTTCCAAAATTAGCATACTGTCTATAAAACATGGACTATGTGTAGTTAAAAAGCAGAGCAAGAAAGTCTGTTTCTTGACATGACACAACTCACTTTCTATTTCAAAGCAAATGAGAGCGAATAACCTTAAGCATCAGTCCATAAAAGCTTTCAGTATAAACCAGTCTGTATGAATGGCATTTGTTACCAAATTACTTCAACCACTCACAGGAATAACAAATATGAAAAGTAAAAAATGTATTTATATGTTTTGAGAAATGATACATAGGTAGTCATTCACCTGATTTTCCTCCATAGGGACATCATTAATGTCAGGCTTTTCATCAAAATTTTCAGTTCTGGGTGCTGGCTCTGCTGCACTTGGGTCAACATCGGCAGGTTTAGCTTCATTGTCAGCAACTTCTGCAGCCTCATTTTCTGCGGCTTTATTCTGTTCCTCTAGCACAGCAATCTACATTTTCAAAAAGGCAAGACCATCATCCATCCATGCAACACTCTAACAACCAAGAAAAAGAAATAAAAGAACAGACGTCTTCATTCAACCTCATTCCAGAGCATATTTTCTTCTTACTGAATTATAAAACATGCTTTCCACCAGGAATTTGCTTAAACATGCAAAACAACTAATTACACCAAAGAGCAATCTCCTTGCAGGTTAAGGTCAGGATCATGTGATCCCAAAAAGCACCAGATAAAAGGTCTATCTCAAAGAATTAAAGATGTAGGTGTCCTTAAACATGGACATCATATTACCAAAATTCTGCATTAACGATCAGAGTCCACATCAGGTCATCAGGGCTACATGTTAAAGTTGGAACTAAAGATAATTTTGATGCGATATAATGATATCTTATACTAGTTGAAAGAAATTGCAGTCCCAAGCTGGGGCATGGTTTTCTGCCAACCAAGCAGATTAGAGCAAATGAGAGTCGGAAATGCAAATAACATTTCATCATATCTAGTATGATTAAGTTGATAGCAACTGACGCAATTTTAGGACAAATGAGATATAATCAAAAGCATTCATAAAAGATAATATTTCCTTACATGCATTAGAATCCTGCAATGGTCTTACAAAATTAAAATGTACAGTTCACAAAAATTTTGATCTGTATTGTTCAATAGCAACAGAACTACAACTCTGCAAGACAGCATTAATGAACCAAAATTATATCCTTAGTCCTCAACTAAATGATTTGACTCACCAAACATTTTCCTTACATTAATGATCTTAAAAATGTTTTACCACGAACTACTGATCTCATTATCATAAGCATATAGAACAGTCTCGAATAACACTACTTAAACTCTGACAAGTTATCGCATATGTATACCTGAATTTGATTAATAGATATGTCACATGGATCCAAATTCACACAAACACATACATGGATTCAATCACACATATTTTAATTCAAATATAGAACAAGAATTTTCAATAATTCCACACAAGGTCACTAGGCGATTTAGGCTCTAATACTATGTTAAGAAACTATTGGTCTAATAAGCTTAAACTTTTACCCAAAGAAAAAAAAAGACCGAACAACAGTATTTAAACTCTTGATTAAATGAAACTGAGACTGAAGACTTTATTCCCCTGCCATGGATGGCAAGACTTGCATGCAGATCTTCAACATTAAAAATACTATCAGCATTTCTATGCACCAAAAAGGAGATATTAACAGTTGTTAGCTTTTAACAACCATCTTAACACACTTACCTTTATTCGACCATGTCAAGTTTTCACATTTATAATGTGTCTGCTTTTAACTTAAAACTAGTATCATGTATCAAAATGATCAAGGAAAGGCAAGTAGCCTGCCTTTACTTTTAGGAGTAGGAGTGGATAGCTAGCACCTAGAGATATAGGCAATAAGCAAAATAAAAACTGTAGAGTCTACGTTTTATCGTCCAGCACAACAGACAACAGTTCAATATGTCTCACTACAGCAACAAAAGCAAAAATTTCTCACTAGAATTTCAAATCTAGTTGCGTTAGATGTTCAAGTCATTGTTTTCTTATTGCTAAACTCCGTTCCTTTGCAAGTCCCAAAATAAAAGACATTACGAATACAAAAAAAAATTTCTCCAGTGTAATCCATCCAAGCCTTTTACAAATTATTAATTAAAAACAGTAACAAAAGTCTCAAAATCAAGACCCTGAAGCCCGAACACAAAACCTATTAATTCAAACCAAAAGTCGTCACTATCGATCAACTACATTACTGTTAAACAACCCAAAAATATATTTCTTGAAACCACAAATTTCAAGCAACCACGCTAGCAACTCACTCTAATATCTATTAATCTATAACATACAATAAAACCCTAAACCACCACTTACACGCAAAGTAAAAATCCCAATTCACAAATAAAGCAATTGACAAAACCACAAACAATTCGTTAAGAAAAAGCAGCATTGAACCGATCAACAGCATAACCCACCAAAAGGATCCAAATTTAAACAAAACCCACAAAGAGAAAACAACAAGATCAGCACTTTATTACCGGAATGTATTTGAATTTACGACGAGGAGGCTCCTCCTGCGTCGTATCGTCCTTTGCAGAACTACTCTTTTCTCCGCCATTGTTGCCGTTGTTGTTGTTGTTGTTGCCATTGCCGTTACCGTTATTGCCGTCTCTTTGAGAGAGTGGCGTCCACTTGTAGAGCAGGAGGTGCGAGCCGTTATTTCCGTTAGTGTTAGAACCGTTGATGCCGTTGTTGATGTGGTGGTGGTGGTGGTGATGATTTTGATGTGCGTGATTGTTATTGCTGCTGCTGTTGTTGTTGTTCGATGGAGAAACGTGGACCCATCTCTTCTTCCACTTCCTCACCGGTCCACTGAACACCGTGGCCGGCCCATACCTAGTCGATGACCGCCCGAGTCGGGCCCCAACTCCCTCCATTAGTTTTGTTTTGTTGAGCTGTTTGTATTAATTTTAGCTGGTTTGGTGGCGGATCGGGCTGAGCTGAGTTGGGTAGGCGTTGAGACTCGGTTGACAAGAAAAATTCTCTCTCTTGTTGAATGTAGACATGTGGCTTTTATCTACTACAATTTCCTAGTTTGGGGAGAACACGAGAGTGGGGTCACGATAATCGTTACGCTGATCAGAGCCGTTAAAAACATGGACCCTTTGCTAAATCGGGTGATTGTGATTATTGTATAATTGAAACTTGCACCTCAGATGTTGGGTAATAATATTATATTATTATTATTTTTATCTGTAATAAAACTCATGGGTTGATTTCCTTAACGAAAACGCAAAGGAGGAAAATAATAAATAATCGTTGCTTTAAAGGAAAATTTTAACTATCTTTAATATCAAATAAAAAACTAATAAAACATAGACAATAAACATACAATTATATCCTTAAATATTTTGTAAAAATTTCCCCACCTACAGTATTGTAAAAACTATAGGCAGTCCGCAAATTCGTATTGAGTGGATGAGCCAAATTATACAAAAATAAATAAAACACAAAATTCTACCTTCGGGCCTCGACTTCGACTTCACTATTTAGTAGTACTTCACACAATTGAAACCCCAGTTAACCAAAATCAGACAAATCACCAGACTAAAACATCAACCATCAAACCCAGGACTGCCGCCGGAGGAGGAGCGAACAACACCGGCGAAGTGACAATCCGCCGCTGGGTGAGGTTGCTCCTTCTTTTGGCGGTAGTTTTGTCATAAAAAACTTTTACTTTCTCCTTTTTCAAGTTTCAATGGAGGCTAAGAGCGTTCTTTCTAGCTCTTCTCTAAAAACATCTATTCCCTCCATCACAAACCCCAAAAATGTGCTATCTCAATCTCGAAAGTCTGTGACAATCAGACCCCAGAAGCTTTCAGCACCCCAAACGGTGCGGCCTTTTAGAAAACTAGAGTGTGTCAATTGCGTAGAAAAAATAAAACATTTCGTTGTTGAGAAGGAAGATGATACAAAATCTAGGATTAAGAAGAAAAATTTGGCGGTTTTCGTCTCCGGTGGAGGCTCGAATTTCCGTTCACTTCAGGAGGCTTGTACCGGCGGTTCTATTCATGGAGATGTTGTCGTTTTGGTCACCAATAAACAAGGTAAGTGCATAAGTGCTCTTTAATGCGTGTTTATTATTATAGATTTGTTGGATTAATAATGAGATCTTTTTCTTTCTTTTTGGTGAATTTGTATTGATATTCATGTTGATATGTGAGATAGGGTGTGGAGGTGCAGAGTATGCGAGAGGCAAGGGCATCCCCGTTATTTTGTTTCCCAAAAGTAAAGATGAACTCGGTTCTCTATCCCCTAATGAGCTTGTAGCTGCTCTCAGGTCAGGCCTTTCTTCCGAAAAATCAATTTTTATTTTTTTTAATCAGGAAAGGAACTTATGACATATGCAGCTCAATGATGACCCAAACGAGAGCCATTTAGAAATTAGAGTTGCTTTTAATATTTTCAACTGAGAAATTAAGAACCTAAATTAGGGTTAATTTTGTAGCTGACAATAATTTTTGGATAACATTGAAATTGATTGCTGTTCAATTCTTATTGTAATTGAGTAACCACTTATTCACATATGTTGTTATCTCTTCAGGAAATTTGAGGTTGACTTCATTCTTCTAGCTGGGTATCTGAAACTTATACCAGTGGAGTTGATTCGAGCATATCCTAAATCAATATTAAATATCCATCCATCACTCCTTCCAGCATTTGGAGGCAAAGGGTACTATGGGATGAAGGTCCATAAAGCAGTCATTGCTTCTGGAGCTAGGTAGTTTGCAGCATTTCTCTTTTATATATTAGTTATTATCATTACTATGATTTTTTGTCTTCTAAATTTTTGAGTCATGCCTCTCATTTTCATTTTTTTTTTTCTTTTTATTGGTGTTTGGTTAGATACTCGGGTCCTACAATTCACTTTGTGGATGAGCATTATGACACCGGACGGATCCTTGCTCAAAGAGTTGTCCCTGTGCTCTGGAATGACACTGCAGAGGATCTAGCTGCAAGGGTTCTTAGTGAGGTAATGAGATTATATTTGCTTTTGCTTAACAGAAAAGTATTTTGTGGACCACTGATTGATCATTATTTCTCTACAATCAAATCTAAACATTTCTAATCATTTTAACTTTAGGATAGTGACAAAGCAAGTTATAGCTGTTGAGGCTATTGACCACTGGATGATGAATATGCAGAGTCTTGCTGCAGTCCATCTTGAAGTTCGAATTTTTGGCTTTGCTCATTATTGTGACATCTTTTTTCTAATTTTAGGAGCATCAGTTATATGTGGAAGTCGCAGCAGCATTATGTGAAGAGCGAGTTATTTGGAGGGAAGACGGCGTTCCTCTCATTCAGAGCAAAGAAAATCCTAATCATTACAGTTAGCAGTACCAAATACCTGCATTTTTCCCTTTTCTGTTGGTTTCCGAAACACTGAATATTCCTCCAAATAGCACCTGATTGCTTGATACTTATTTCCTGTTCTATTGCAGGCTCTAATTTATAGATCTGACATGTATGCCGATGGTTTTTTCAATATACTTGGACACCGAGGTCCTATCTTACCGCTTTTAAATTTTGTTGATCTACTCAGAACATTCAGGGACTTGTTAGCCCCTGCTAGTTCGTATTATCGAGATATTCACATCTTTCGTTCACATTACTCTTCTGGCTTCAAAAGGCACATTACTCTTCTGGCGGGATTTGTAGTAATTATGTAAGAGTGTTCTATGAAGAGCTTCTCATCCCAGTTAATGGGTAAACAAAGTTCAGCCTTGAGCATTTTTGTTCTGCTTTAACTTTTGAAGTAACTACGGAAAGTAATTTTTGTTGGGATCTTTTGCTCGATTTCGTAACAATTTTGCTGTGACTGAAAAGAGACTGCTTACACACGGACACGGTTGAACTGATGCTATTGCTCATTATTGAGCAATATCTCCTGATAACGGAGATTAACAGAGCAAATAAGTTGTTCGTGTATTAATTCAACTGATTAGCATAAATATATTCAAGAGTTAATTTAGAACCAGTTGAAAATAACCTACATGCGCCTAAATTATATCTATAAAATCTGAAATTTTCTAATGAATGCCTTTGATATGATGAAATTTTCTAATATTATCTATAAAGTTGACATTTTCTAAATAAATTAAATAGCGACCAATTTGCCAAGATCTTCATTTTATAGAATGAAAATAACGCATTTGTATTTTTCGCACTGCACGACTGCAGTTGTTCAACGAGTAATGATAATCTCAAATTTTGGACGCTTTACGAAGCTCAACTCAAATTGCCTTCTTTGGTCAAAGTCAAATTCCCATTTCAAAGATCAAAAACCAAACTTTCAAATGCGGGTTTATAGTCCATACAAACATGCTTCACACCGAATCAGACCCTTTAAATCTTAAGATGTGCGGCTGAGATCTTTCCTCCTCGCCAAACTCTACCTAGGTTTTTTATATAAAAAGCAGCCGCCACAACCCAGGCTTCACAGGACATAACATAATGTCATCATGTTCTGTAATGGTTGTCCCTTGGGGGCTCCAGTCTTCTCTTTGTGTGTCTGCTGTGTCTAGCTAGGGTTTTACTATTTTGAGTGTTTTTGTTTTGTTATGGAGTTGTATGAGGCTACATGTACCAAGAGAAGGGTGTGAATGAAAGATACCCTTGATCTTGATTTGCCAAAGCGGCTGTAGCTAGATCGAAAACGACTGAGAGGTTAACTGGCCGGTAGTTGTGTGAGATTTCTTTAAATCTCCGTCGACTAATCTGCTTACCGAACCTCTTATATTTATTTGCTTTTATTTTTATTTTTATTCTTTTAACTAGTCATGTCTTCAGTGAGCGTATGAGAAGGGGAGAGAAGAGGGAAATGGCATAGGATTTAGCCTTTTCATGAGACCCTTTTCTTACAGTAACTTCCAACCTGTGAAGTTGTCACCTTCCAGGCAACCTGCTCTGATTTCCCAGCAGTTTGCGTCTATCGGTGCCCACATTCTTCTTATTATTTTTTATTTTTGTTCTTTAATTGTGTTTTCGAAGTAAATTCCGGATTTGGGCTTTTATGGATTTGAAGTTCCCTTTTGGCAATGGAAGCAAGTTCCTAAGATTTGGAGATTTGAAGCCACTGAACGCTTACCAGAAACCTGAAAACTAAAGTTTTGGAGATTTGGAGCCCCTGAACACTGACCAGAAACCTGAAAACTAAGAGAAAAATTTATGTGTATTTACAGGACTTACATCACAAACCTGGAAATATGAAAACTAAGAAAGACACGGAACTAATGACTTGTATCTGAGAAGAGAAATGAGCACTAGCAACAAACCTCCTCAAAATCAAAAGCGCTCTCCTTTTAGCCACTCTGGTGACACTTGAAATTAGACCAGGATTTTCTTAAAAAAGTCCTGCTTTTTGGATTTGAAGTTCCCTTTTGGCAATGGAAGCAAGTAAGATTTGGAAATTTTGAGCCAGTAAAAACTTACCAGAAACCTGAAAACTAAAGCGAAAAAAATCTCTGTATAATTACAGGACTTATATCACAAACCTGGAAATTTGAAAACCAAGAAGGGCATCCAACTAATGAATTATATCCGAGACGAGAAATGAGCACTAGCAGTTAGACCAGGATTTTCTTAACAAGTCTGGTTTTTTGCCTATGACAATAGGGCCAAGTGTTACCCTTCTACTAGCCGTACTGTAAAAACGAAGAAATGTTTGACACGGCATTAGACGGATTTGTGTAATAAATGAGCAGTTTGCAGCTTGCTAAAATCTTTCCAGGAAAGCCTTAATGACATTGTTTTCTTCTGAACCCTTTGCTGATGCATTTCCATTCCACATATTAAAAACTAACTAAATACTATATATATTTGTTTACAGAAAGATTCAAATTCTTGTTTTTTTAATTTATACAGCCCTGTGGACGAACATGGAAGCCAGAACCACTGGCTCTAAGTACAAAGCCAAAAATCTCACAACCGTTTTCTTCCTTGTCTCCACATCCAACTAAATCAATTACTAAACAATCCCAAAACAACTGAAAAAAAAAAAACAAAAAGAAAAGAAAAACACTTTTGAGACAACCATTGCGTTGCCCTGCACTTTTCTTTACATGCAATTTACCTACAATGACTTAAAGTTGCAAGCCAGTGTCAATTGTCACTGAAAGCAGCCGTTAGCTGCCCAACTTTTAAACCGACTTTACTCGCATAATCATTACCACAGTAATATGGTTTCACGGGAATTGCCACAAAACCAATTGATTTATTTGCTACAAGAGTCTCATCAGATTTTGATGTTTTTGAGGCTGAAATTGCATTCGTTGTCCTTTTATAACAACCAAACCACTTAGTTTGCATGTACCCATTTCTCCTCCATGGTGCCAATTGCATGCCAACACTTTTAATTGATTCTTTGACAGCAGCACACATTAGCCTCACAATCTGCTTAAGCTCTTCAGGTTTGCCAACAAATATTCGAGGAAAAGCACCAAGTAATGACATGTAACCATCTGTGGGACGTGCAATTTCAAATTCTGCAGCTAAATTCACTTCCACAATGTAGCGACTTGCTCCAAGATTCACATCTACGTACTCATGATTCCCAGCTGGAAACCGTGCAGTTTTCTCCCATCGAGATTTGCAGAGACCTGAAAAGAGTAGTTAATGGCAGTTGTTAGATACACAATTACAGTAATTTATGCGCTAGAAACATTCATCGCATGGTGAGGCCTAACCTGTGTTTATCTAACATGACAAGCCTGAATTGAAACATTAGATTAAGAATTTTAGCTACCAAGTGGATGGTAAGAACTAATAATGTTGTAATGGTTACGCTGATCTATCCCTATCAAAAACTAAATGAAAACATAGTGATGTGAAACGTTTGTCTCACATAAATTTATTTTAGGACCAAATGACAACGAAGTGACATAAGTTTTGATCAGAGAGTTAGACATTAAAACAATCAGCCAAACGAAATAGTAATGGCAAGCAATAGGCTGAAAGCTTCCATTTCTGTAAGTTTGTAATACATATACTACTCAAATTAAATTCCTAAATTCATACAAACAATAGAACTTCATTGTTGCTATCTAATTCTCTCTTCCTCTCTGGTTAGGGGTGAACATTGATTAAATTGGAAACTATATCAAACTCTTCTTAACTAAACATTTGTTCTTTAGTTGAATTTAAGTACAATTTGCATACGCATATGTATAGCAGTTTATGAGATATGTGAAGGCAATTACTCACCAGCATCAAAACCTCTATCACGTAAATGAGTCATCAGCCGACGTTTGAAACCCTCCGATGACCTATCCCCTACAATTCTGCATGCACGATCGGTCTCCGCATAGATCCTTTGTTTCTCTGAATCATCTTTGCATCCGACCAAATCCTGTAACATTTCTATCTTCTCAGAATCACACCAATAACCCCCCACTTCCCTCTCATTTCTTTCAGTTTCTTCTTCCTTTCCTTCAACCGCCAAGTCCTCTCTTTCCATAAAAGACTTCACAAGATCAGACAAATCAGTAGAACTCTCCGGCGAGTGCTCGCTCCCACTGCTCTCGCAAGGCCGAGCCCGGGCCACCTCATCAAACGCCGCCGCTACCCTTCTAAACCTCACAATCTTCGCCATATTTGATCTCAACATAAAATAAAATCTTTCGACGAATTCCCTGATTTCTCAGTCTTCCTTTTCTCCTTTTTGTGTACAAGTGCAGCTCCTTTGAGCGAGAGTGATTGAAGTGCAATCGCTTTTAGGTACATATAGGGAAAGAACGTGACTTGTCCTTCAAAAGGATAGTGCTTTATGGTTTCATGTCGTTATTATGGTGATATGGTGGTGAAGGATTGTTCAGAAGACCATCAGACAACCAAACAAGATGACAACATTTGGTGAAATTATGAAGAATATAAACAGCGTCAATGTACGGGTTGGATCAAGAGACTGTGATAACGTGTAGCGGCCACGCAGCTTGATTATGATGTGCTTCAGTGTATCTGCCCCTTCTAATGGATGTATTTGCCCGTTTTGAAGTCCAGGTTCGGTCGTTGTTTCGATTTATGGTGAATTCAGAGGGATTTTGGTAACTCTATAATAAACACCTTAAAAACATAGGTTAATCACGGTAATTAACCTCTAGTACAAAGAATATGAAAATGATTAATTAACTAATTGAGTTAAAGGACACTTGTGAACATAATTAAATTTTCAATCTCTTTTTAGATAATTATTCAAAATTTCAGCATTAATTATAAATTAATTAAGTGATATTTACTATACAGGTCACCGAATAATATGGTAATATTATGCTATTTAACACATTATTTTTTAAAGATTTGGAATAATTATATATACTAGTATTACTTTTAAGATTCAATAATACGAATAATTTGACCTAGTATAATATTATTATATTTTATGTATTTATTATGATTTTTTATATTTATTAAAACCATATCTATCAAATCGTATAGAATAATTATATGATTTGATTAATATATATTACTTTTAAAAATATTTTGGTAAAGGATTTTTTGACAAAAATTTTCCAAAACAATTGGAGTTACTATTCCAAGTAGAGTAGCTGTAAAATAGACGGTGTTGATTCTTTGGCAGTGGTGAGTATGTAAGAAGATATATGTGTAGAGTGGACTGTGATTGTCTGACATGGAAAGGCGTATGCTTAGAAATGTGTGCCATGGCACAGGTGAAGTTATCCCATCCGAAGAGTTTTGACTGAGTTTTAAATTTTACTATCACCTGTGTTGACTCCACGCAGCAAAGTTTTAACGCCATACGATTGATTAAAGTATAAATGTGCAGTCCACGTTGCCAGGCTACACCGTGCACGTGGCGTACACTTCTCTGTCCTACTTAGTTCATTGCTTTGCCTCGTCATCCTTCCGATTTGTATGTGGAGATTAGAAGCAGATTTTCGACTACAGACGCAGCCGCTGTACGGCTGTGTACTGAGCCAGTTACTCGGCCTCTAACGACGTCCAGATTCAATGAATCTGACTTATGTGTCCCGATACATTGTATCTTATATTGATGAACCTTTTAGATGATACTTGCATCAACTTTAAGTGGATCAAAATTCCAATAATTATGAAGAGAACCAAAATTGTGAAGTATATAAAAATTTATTCATGAATTATATTTTTTTCTTTGACTCTTGAACTAATTTTTTTGTGGAGGATCTTAAGATGTTTAGTTGTTATTAGACCTTTTTTTTTTTTTTTTCAAATTTAGTGGTCAAAATAGATTTTAATTTTTTTTGTGTTATAAATGATTATTTAAACTCTTTTATGTATATTATTTAATCATTATTTATATTTTTAATATTTTAAAATATCTTAGATATCCTAATTTTATTTTAAAATTTTTACATTATTCTTACCTTACAACAATTTTTTTTAATTTAACGTTAAAAAAGAAAGAAGTGTATCTGAACTATATATCGGGTAGATACATTCAAATGCTGCCTTAATCTTTTCTTACATGATTCACACGCAAATAAAAAAAAATATAAGTTCCTTCAATTATTACTAGAAGGCTTCTTTAATGTCCTTTCTTGCAAATTGCAAACCAACGGCGGCGAGGTGAAAGGAAACAGAAAATGTTATCCATTGCTAAAAGTCAATTGAAAATGAAAAAAAAAAACGGCACATTTGTCTAAACATTATGATATAAAATTAAAAAATAATATTAAAATTTGTATAATTTCTTTATTAATTACACATATGATCCAAATTAGAGGGAACATTTGAAAATAAATAAGACATTAAAAAATTTAGGTTATGATCAAATCCAACAGGTTGAAAAGTTAAATAATGAAATTATCAAGCATTTGATCACATATTATAGTGAAATTTTATGAATATCGGTGCTGGATATTATGTATCGAGAGAGGGAGATGTAAATTTGTTGTTTTCTGTTTTTCTAACAATTTTATCTGTCTTTTGATGACGATGGGGGCCTTTTAGTCGAGAGGTGGGGTTCGTTTACTATCACTCTAATCATTAATGAAAGAGCCCCATGTTCAACTTACCTAAAAAATGGAGGCCCAAATAGGGCTTGTTCAACATCCCTCTGCAATCTCTTTATCTAGCCCCATATCATGATCTGAAATGGGCTACCCAAGCCCAATTTGCGCCTCTTGCCACCTTAACAGAGACATCCATTTTTTACTTTCCCAAAAGAAAGAAGAATTTTCCTCTTTAGATGCAGAGATCTTATGACCATTAGAAGGTCGAAAATACCCTTAAGTCTGACACACAATACGGTCACCACCAAAAAAAAATAAATAAATAAAAGGTCAAAAAAATAAGAATAGAAGCATCTGTCTTTCTTTCTCTCTTTGCCTCGATTGGCCGAAACAGACTGTTTCGTTTCAGATTAGAGAGAGAGTTGATATTAAAGCCAAAGCAAAGAAGAAGAAGAAGAAAGAATGAATTCTCTTACATCGTACAAGGTTTCCTCTTTTTGATAGCTTTCGTTCTTCCATTTGTCCATCTCCATGTGTTCATGTCTTATAGGACTAAAAAGTTTAGTCTTTATTTATTTATTTTTTTATTTGATTTCTTGTTATTTTGGTTCTGGTTTTTCCATAATTAAATTTTATAATTTTGTATGTAAAATTTTGTGAATCACGAGCTAACTCAGATTCGGCCTTTGGTTATTTTTCGGATTACTAACTCTAGATGGGCTGTTGTTTCTGGTATTATAAATTAGTTTATGAGTTCTTTTTTTAGTGTGTTTATTTGCGGGTTTTAGAATTTAAATCAATGTGGGTTTTTTAGTTTTCTGTTACTGAAATCGTTTTCAACTTTGATTTGAAGTGTTTTGAGATTTTGATTCAATTCCGTATAGTTGTTATGACACACACCTTGAGTTAAAGTAGAATTGAAGTTATGGTCTTTGTGATGCTTCCGTTATGTTATAATTTTGATTGCTCATGGAAAATCAATCATGCTCTCGCTATTGTAATTTGCAGTATATTCCTGCGGACTTTTGAATTTTTTTGCAAATCGTCGGTCTTGTCTTTAGCTGAAAAAAAAAATTATGGTTTTGATTAAGTAGTAAGACTTCATCGATAGTATTTAGCATATATATGTTAGAAAATTTTAAATTCTGGTTAAGGTTTTTGTTGATGTTGATGTTGAGTTGGTTAGAAGTTTTGTTATAGACATTAAATGGATTACTGGTCTGTTTTGCAAACCATTGCTAGCAATAAACTGATTAAGATCTTTTGCTTTTAAGAAAGTTGCAAACTATTGGTTTATTATTATGAAAGTTTTTTTTTTCTCATGATGCTTTTCCTTGGGCTTGCAGGCGCATTTTTGTATCTTCTATGATGTTCACAACATCCTAGCTTGAGATTCAGTTGAAGATATTCATATTTTTGTGCATA
This sequence comes from Bursera cuneata, assembly GCA_026212285.1. NCBI lineage: Eukaryota > Viridiplantae > Streptophyta > Magnoliopsida > Sapindales > Burseraceae > Bursera > Bursera cuneata. The sequence goes on along the minus strand of JANLJB010001124.1, from coordinate 41,520 downwards.
GATATAGGGAAATGGCTGATGGAATGTCAAGTTTCTGGGGTCCTGTCACGTCGACTATTGAGTGCTGTGAGAAGAATTATGCCTACTCCTCTTATATTGCAGAGTTTTACAACACAATATCAAATATCCCGGGCATTCTTTTGGCACTTATTGGTCTTGTAAATGCATTGAGACAACGATTTGAAAAGAGATTCAGTGTCCTTCATATATCTAATATGATACTTGCCATAGGAAGCATGTTATACCATGGCA